>OY804575.1:28916884-29110851 GCA_963680875.1 Bathymodiolus brooksi
CTTGATGGCATCTTCGATAGCTTGAATAACTGCGGATTTTATTACGGACTTAAGTTCTGAAATAAGTTCTGTTTTTATTTCACCTATTATAGTTGGTACCACAGTTTGTATGATTTCAGGTTTCAACATAGTTGTTTCTACAAGCTTACACATATCAAAAGATTGGCCTTGTGTTTTGAAGGTTACTTGTTTGTCACTTCCAGGGTTTGGGACCTTTCGGGTCACTGACTGTGAGCGTTGTCGACTTGAAGGAGGCTTCATTTGTTCGTCAGAGCCCGATAAGGGACGTTTACGAGAAGAGCTTCTACCACGAGTGTTGGCGTTTTGTACATTATGTGATTTAGTTGTTGGAATTTGAGGTGCACTCGAATCGGCCATCTTGTTTGTTTACAATATTTATAAAGTTTGTAGTTATTCGCTTTAGAGACTAGAAACTGCACTATATAATCAGCTTTAGAAAAGATCATTCATTCAATAACATTTGTACTCAATTTCAATGCTGAACACGCAGAAAAAACACACATCTTCGTACAAAACTTTTCTGTTGTGTCAGCTACGTCAGCTTGCTTGCCGCCATTATCATTAGCTTCAATAATGCTTCTTTGGACGAAGTTTTATCTGCAGGTTTCTGGAGAACTGAAAGTTCCTTCATTTCTCACTATTTGCAATCTTTATCGTCACATGCCCAGAGTCTGTATTCCTAAGGAACCTTAGTTTCGGCACAAAGAGTTGTTTTTATACCCCCCGCAACGAAGTTGTAGGGGTGTATACTGGTTTCACCATGTCCGTCCGTCTGTAGACAAATCATATGTCGTACGATAACTTGAGTTGTGTTTCTTAGAATCTTTTAAAATTTTATCAGCTGTTTACTGATGAAGAGAGGAGGATCCCTTTCATTTTTGACGATTTTCACTTTTGCCGTTCCAGAGTTATTGGACTTGATATGACGGAAAATAGGAATTTTACCCTATGTCGTATGATAACTTGAGTAGTGTTTCTCAGAATGTTTTGAAATTTTATCAGCTGCCTATCGGTGAAGAGAGGAGGGTCCTTTTCATTTTTGGTCGGAACAATCAGTAATGTTTTGGTTATGGAAATAGGTAGGACAGATGTGGGGAGCGGGGGGTATATCTTAGTGAGCTGTGCTCACAGTAATACAAGTTCCTCCTGCATCTTCTGGTTCAGGGGATTCAGCTTTGCGTTAGATTCTGTGTTTTTACTCAGAATGTATGATGGTAACGTATTTATTGTAATAAAATCGTACATTTTTAAAGTAAAATAAGATTTTATAAAATAAATACTTACCATCATAAATTAAAAGGTCCCTCCCAGCCTCCCCTTCATCCCCTGATTTATTCCCACGGTTTCATGCTTGCTTTAGGAAATTAAATGGATGATATAAAGGCAGGGATTTATGGGCACAAGGTCATTCCTTTGTTTCATTGGATGATATTTCTTAGTTGCGGATTCCACCTGTCAGACATGCGCAGATGGACTAACTCAGAATTTATGATGGTAAGTATTTATTTTATAAAATCTCATTTTACTTTAAAAATGTACGATTCCAACACCTGGCACAAGGCCAATGTCCATGTCACATTGACATTACAAGATTTGAAAATTTTTAAAAATTATCTTATCTTGGAATGATACAATAAAACAATTAATGACTTGATTTCAGTTGATATAAAGAATTATGCTTATATTTCCTCATCAAAAGTTATTAATTTAATATTATACAAATATTGACTTTTGTCGAGGTTAAATGCATACAGGCTGTCAGAATTGAATTTTTTTTAATATTAAAAGTTGCCAATATTCGATGTTTTATACTAATTGCAGTTGAAATTTTTCATAATATCATAGGTAAATAGCCTAGAACGAAGGAAATACGTCGCTGTTTTATCTTCTTGAATCCAATCCAATGTTTACCCGCGCAATATTCATACGACCTGACAGTGAACTCATTCGGGAAAGCGTTTGCGCATGTGTGAAATTGTTTGTTGATGAAGAAAACACATGGCACAAATCGAATCGTAGAAAAACAAAAACATTGACGGATTCTATACGAAAACGACACAAAAAGCAGGATTCAGCACGCTTTGTGTAAAAATAAAAAAAAAATGTTATACCGGCCTACTCCATTTTTCAACACGTAAGCATAATTTAGTATCTTTTTTCGGCCGAATCATATTTTAACACTAGAATTGCATCGTAGTTTTTTATATATTCTTTTTTTTCAGGAGAAAACGCTAGGTGATATCACTTTTAAATTAGAGACTAAAATAATGAACTTCATGTCTGTTTTTTTCTAAAAAAATATAATCAAGTCAACTCAAGTGTTGTCAATAATATGCAATACAATTTGTTTACAATTTTCCCTTTATCGGGCCCCTTTGCAGAGTTGGGTTTGTTTTTATTGATTTCATCACGTATTTCCGATTTTAAGTGTCATTCTTACTAAATACCATTATATAATATTAACTGATTACCCCAGGATCCAATTTCATAGATATATTTCTTAAATTATATTAATTCTAACGAATTTACATGCAACATGCTTCCTGGTTATAACAGTTATCAGTATTCGGCAAACTTCGGAAAAGCAGCCGACTTATAATTAGGTTGTGGTAATGGCAATTTTACCAACAGACATTCGAATTCTTTTCACTAATTACGACATTATAGCATATTTTTTAAACCTGGCTTCTTGTTCAGAACATTTTATTAGTATAAAACATCGAATATTGGCAACTTATAATATGAACAACAAAATTCAATTCTGACAGCCTGTATGCCTTTAATATAAGGATCTATCGTTCCAAGATATATGATATTTACCGAGGCCGAAGCCAAGGTAAATATCATATATATCTTGGAACGATGGATCCTTATATTAATCAAAATGAAAGTCAGTAATTGTTTTATTATATGAAACTGTTATTAATGTCCTCTGGGTCATGTTTTGTAAATTGGCATTCGACACTACATGTGTTTTTTGTATATTTTAATGGTAGCAAGATTTAGACAGAAAATCGGAAAATCCCTACTTTTAATTTTAGAGTCATGTGAGGAATATAGTGTTCCGAAGGCTCCTCTGGCACGATCTGAATTAATCTTAGATAGAAAATCGTTTTTTCTGTGAAATTAGTAATTTTGTTGATTATGCCAAATTTGCCATAATTAAAAAAATCCCATTGTTTGCAAATCTCTCTTTCTAACAAAATTAAACCAAATGTGGCAGTGATGGTCCATAGGTGGTCCCATTTTAAAACTGTTCCTTATAATCCTGTCCTTAATCCATGATCTCGGGCATTACTCAAAATGGAAAATTTCTTCAAATGGGCAAAATTTCTACATTTTAAGGTTGAATCAGCTGAAAGTAAATTTTTAGCTACATGATCTTAGTGTTTTGATATCCAGGTTTTTAATGTGTTGTTTTTCTTGTTTTGTAAATTGAAATGAAAAGCAAAAAATACCACACTGTTAGGACAGTTCCAAAATCTAATCCATAAATCACCGAAACAGAGACACAAATGTATACCCCTAACACACTTACATGACTGCCCTCTTCCTGGCTTTGTACAGATACTTCAATAAAAAGCGACAGGATTAATCTGGTTCTAATAAGTTTTAAAAACTAAAAAGATATATTTTATATTTTTGTTTTAAAGAATATGGTGACAATGACAGATTCTCCATAGGAATAAATTGAAGGCAACTGTAAACAATGATTACATGCACCATGGAGCCTCTGGTTTTGTCTATATCCAGTTCATCTGTTACTAAAAAAGCTCATCTAACCTGAGTACACTGCATTCATGGTCTTTCATCTTTCATTAAAAAATGCCATGATGGTGTAATGCTTAGCGTGTCTGCCTTGAGTTCAGTAGATTTGGGTTCAATCACCGGTTGGTTGAAACCATAGACTTAAAAATTGATATTTGGTGATACTTAGCTAAGCATGCAGCATGAAAGAGTAGGGGCAAAGACTGGTTGGCTCAGTCAGGATAATATGTCCTAGTGGAGTGACATGTCTACATATGAACTGTTGTTTCAGTGAGCTAGCTCTATAAAAATCCAACAAAGCATGTTGGTCTAGTATAAAACATACATCACCATTAAGATATAAGTTCCTCATGACATGAAATACCAGAACAATTGCCAAGATTAGAATGTAGCCTCATTTCAGTGAGTGTCGGTTAAGAACGAAACTTTACGACAAAAAGATAATTCCAATTTTCCCATTGTTGACTTTCCATTTATATGTAGCAACATTCCAACAGCACCTGCATATGAATTATATATCTCTCTCAGTTGATCTGATATTCCAGAGACTGGTTCCTATCATGATTTCCTTGATAGAGGGTTGCTGTTAACTAGTGGTTAATTTGAGGTCATCACTTCGAAAGTGTTACCATCACCACCATGACTTGGCTAAACGTTACGGAGTATCTGTGTCACAAACGACCACGGAAATGTTCTGTTTGTCGTGATCACAATCCCATCATTTCCTCATGATTTATCATCGGGTTTGTAACAAGAGTAACATGACATATGGAGCAGGAATTGCTTTCCCTTCCGGAACACATGAGGCCACCCCTGGTTTTTAGTGGGGTTCATGTTTCTCGATCTATAGATTTCTGTGTGATGTTTTGTAGATGGTTGTTTGTCCTTTTGTCCTTTTTTCATTTGGTCATTGTATTGTCTGTCCTTCGCTTTACGGCTTCTGATTATTCCTTTGATATCTTCAATCTTTTCTTCAAGTAGTAATGGGTGTGTTTTGGCCTAGATTATATCCTTGTGTTAGTGTACAGTTAATATGTTTTTTTTTGTAATTCTGCTAAGAGATTCTACCACGAAATAAATAAATGTGAGAGAATACCGAAGGGCCAATCAAAAATCATATAGACAAAGATAAAATGCCACTTGTTGGGAATTAAGAGCTAACAAATATCACATTTTGAATACAAGTGAAGCATATTTTCAAGAATAAATACATTTGCCAAAGATACTGAATATATTATTCATATAATTGTAATTTTGAATCTAATTTCAATTGGATTTTTTCATCAAGTTTCGGTTAATAAGAGCAATTGGTAGTATGTCAACATCCAATCTGAATAAGATTTTATATTTGATCCCTTTTTTGCAAGATCTCTCAGAATTTGCATGTGATTTTAATTATCTCTTTGTATATTTTGATATACTCATCAGATAAAACAGGAGTTCAAAAAAATTGGGATAGAAACTTGCTAATGGTTCAATGTTAATATTTCGAATTATTTCCGTTTTTAGACTAGACAATAAACTTTAACCTTGTCCTTAAGTAAGTGGTTTACTTCATCAGCTTATTATGAACTTTTTTTTAACAATTTTTCATAATTAACTGTTGTGATGTGAAGAAAATGTTGAGGGTGATGCCAAGCATACTCCTCGGGAATCTACATAGAATTAAAATTAACAACTTCCATTGAAATAGAGGTAAAATATTGAGGATGGATACTTGCTTGCTTCACCTCCTTCTACATTTATTATCAAATGCCAGGATCAATACATTAATTTTTGAACACATGAAATTAGTCTTTCATTTTAATTTGTTACTTTTTTCTTTTTTCTTCAGTTCAAGATTAAGTATATCAAGAGCGCTTCTTGCTTTGACAAAATAAATTGCAAGTACATCCATCTCTAGAGCTTCAGAGAATCGTGCCACAAGCTCCTTGACAGTAGCAATACCTCCATTCTTTTCCTGCCATTTTAACAGAATCAGATAACAAACCGTAGTAGCACTTCCTCGAGATATATCTACAATCCTGTCTAACTCTTCTTGACTTAACCAAAATGCAGTTCTTACAACATCTAGTTTTAAGGGATTAATAGCCTCGCCGAAATGTTCTAAATCTTCCTCTGTTAGAATTCTCGCTTTGGTCTTGTGTGGGATCTTTCCAACCCATTTATGACTATCTTCTTCCGACAAGGTAGATATAAAACTGTCCTCAGAATGGCGTGTTCTGTTCTCTAAAACAACAAGTAATGTAAATCTTTAATCTACCTACTCGAATCTTACTTGAAATATCCGGTCAATGGTAATTACTATGACTATTATATGATTTAACTGAAACGATTGGCAATATATTTTCGTCTAGAACGTCGTTTCCATGTTCAAATTTCGAAATTAACCCGGTTCTACTTATTTGTTTTAATGTTGTCATGATTTGTTTTTAGCACAGATCGCGTGTTCGACCCCCGGTCGAATTAAACCAAAAACTTATAAAATTGTAATTTGATGCTTCTCCTCTAAGATCGCAGCATTAAGGAGTGAGAGAGCAAAGACTGGTTGACTCGGGATCAGGTAATGTATCCCAGAGCTGGCAGCATTAAGGAGTGAGAGCAAAGACTGGTTGACTCGGGATCAGGTAATGTATCCCAGTAGACTGTTTCAGTGAGCTAGCACCATAAAAATCCAACTAAGCATTGTGGTCTAGTTAAAATCGGACATCATTATCATCTCACTGAATTGTAACCTTTTTCTCGCCATGATATAGCTAAAATGCTCCTTTGGCGTTAGACAACACCCACTCACTCATTTTGGCACAACACGTATTCAAACTATCAATTGAGTATTTTCATAATCATATTAAGACTCGTTACCGTAATTGACTATGAGTAACAGAGCGGGTGTTTTAGTAGAAACAGGAACTGCTGATCCTTCGCGAGCTCCTGGGGTCACCCCCATTTTTGGTCCGTTACTAATCTTTATAGTTTTTTGTGTTGTGTTTGTTTGGTTTTGTTTGTCTTTGTTCTGTATCTTATGCATGGTTTAGCCTATGATTCTGGATTGTCCATTCAAAATTGATTCTTCGTTTTTTTTTAGCGTTTATATATTATGGACCATTATTGTATCTTTGTGATAGTGAAGTACGAATCTATCATATTAAAGAATTTATTACGTCTTTTATTTTATTATTGACTTACCTTGGAAAGGTCTTGGGTTGTTATGTGATTTCATAATCGTTCTAATTTCGTCCTCACTTCTCTCTATAATTTGTACATAATTCTGGTCGAATTCCCTGAGTATCTTTTTTAAACCTCCATATTTTCCAACTTCAACAAAATTGATTTTTTCTAAAGCTTCAAATACGTCTATGAAGTTTTTTTTACACTTTTCGATAAAACGGATACCATATATGGAACTAGTCTCCTAATAATGGCGTCATATTCTTTTTTATTCACTGATGGGTCGATGACATTGCTCAAGTTTGCAAGTAGTCTAAGATGGACGGACCTCTTGTGCTGCCGTTGGATAATTTTTCCTTGGATCTCTTGAATCACGATAATAATTCCTTGCTGTTGAGTTCATTCTGTCTGAATCAATTTTATGTTTGATAACAAAATTAATTTAGTATTATTGGAGAATTCTTCTCTCCGGATACTTTTTCGTTATTACTTCTTTTCTACTTATATTAGCTTTTTTTGAAAAATGAAACAATACTCTTACTTTACATATCCATAAAACAAAATAACATACCGTGGAATAATTATTCAACACATTTTTGATTCCATTGTCTTACTATTATTTAGAATTATATACCATGCATTACCAACAATAAAGACACGTCTAATACATTGAATCAACACACATACTTAATTAGTTCCTAAATATTGGTTTTTTATTCAGTTCCGATACACAGTGTTTTCTGAAAACAGAATTTAAAGTAATAATTACACTTACAATAAGGAATTTTGGGGTATGATGGTTGAAAGTATTTCTCTCTGCAGACAAAATCTTGTCCGTTGCAGAAATTGTCTGTCTTAAAACCCAATGCCTTATATATTGGACGTATATGTACGTGTATTAGAGATTTATGGAAATCGATTGATACCTACACCTATTATACGATTATGCCGACAGCTAAGGTAAACAGTAAGGGGTCATCTCAAGACATACTTTAACACACTTAGTAAATAAATATTTTATTAATTAAGCACCTTGCAACGTTTTTTTTATTTTTTTTTTATCTCGTATAGCATATTTTCCCTTAACACCGTATTCTGTGATACGTCGGTTCATTTTGCGACATTTTCGTTGCAAATATGCCCATTTTTGGGCCATTTTGTTGACATGTATATGGCGTCTTTATCGTGACGATTAGGACAAATTTTATCCCCAAGTAAATACAGATCGTCGGGAAATGGCAGATAGATTCTAATCTGTTTCATGGCATAAACTGCCGAGAATCGTTCTGATGTCCCAGGAAACCTATTTCTACGTAACAAATAGTGCCGTCGTTTTGGTTGTTTGTTTGTTTGCTTGATGATCTTTAACGCCACTTTGATCAATATTTCAGTTATATCGTGGCAGTCAGTTTTATTGGTGGAGGAAACTGGAGTACCCGGAGGAAACCACCGACCTGTCGCAAGTCACTGACAAACTTTATCACACCTCGCTCTGATCGAGATTCGGAATCGCCGTCGTTTGTGATAACGACCTGAGTGTGTATACAGTGATAATGTCTGTTTCCGGAATAATAGTGTTCTTGTGACTCTATTTCCGTTGATGTCCCATCTATAGCCCCTACAGCAAACGGTAGTTTTTGCCAACGTCCCTGAAAGTTCGTCCTTTCTTCCACATGTTATAACGGTATGATCGTAACCATAAAACGAAAAGCATACATGCATAACTCTGTTTCTGAGAGATAGTGTGTGGTGCCGACCAACTGTGTGATGAAATAATTCTCTGTTTCTGAGAGATAGTGTGGGGTGCCGACCAACTGTGTGATGAAATAATTCCCTGTTTCTGAGAGATAGTGTGGGGTGCCGACCAACTGTGTGATGAAATAATTCTCTGTTTCTGAGAGATAATGTGTGGTGCCGACCAACTGTGTGATGAAATAATTCTTTGTTTCTGAGAGATAGTGTGTGGTGCCGACCAACTGTGTGATGAAATAATTCTCTGTTTCTGAGAGATAGTGTGTGGTGCCGACCAACTGTGTGATGAAATAATTCTCTGTTTCTGAGAGATAGTGTGGGGTACGGACCAACTGTGTGATGAAATAATTCTCTGTTTCTGAGAGATAGTGTGGGGTACGGACCAACTGTGTGATGAAATAATTCTCTGTTTCTGAGAGATAGTGTGTGGTGCCGACCAACTGTGTGATGAAATAATTCTCTGTTTCTGAGATAATGTGTGGTGCCGACCAACTGTGTGATGAAATAATTCTCTGTTTCTGAGAGATAGTGTGGGGTGCCGACCAACTGTGTGGTGAAATAATTCTCTGTTTCTGAGAGATAGTGTGGGGTGCGGACCAACTGTGTGATGAAATAATTCTCTGTTTCTGAGAGATAGTGTGTGGTGCCGACCAACTGTGTGATGAAATAATTCTCTGTTTCTGAGAGTTAGTGTGTGGTGCCGACCAACTGTGTGATGAAATAATTCTCTGTTTCTGAGAGATAGCGTGTGGTGCCGACCAACTGTGTGATGAAATAATTCTCTGTTTCTGAGAGAGTGTGTGGTGCCGACCAACTGTGTGATGAAATAATTCTCTGTTTCTGAGAGATAGTGTGGGTGCCGATCAACTGTGTGATGAAATAATTCTCTGTTTCTGAGAGATAGTGTGGGGTGCCGACCAACTGTGTGATGAAATAATTCTCTGTTTCTGAGAGATAGTGTGTGGTGCCGACCAACTGTGTGATGAAATAATTCTCTGTTTCTGAGAGATAGTGTGTGGTGCCGACCAACTGTGTGATGAAATAATTCTCTGTTTCTGAGAGATAGTGTGGGGTACGGACCAACTGTGTGATGAAATAATTCTCTGTTTCTGAGAGATAGTGTGTGGTGCCGACCAACTGTGTGATGAAATAATTCTCTGTTTCTGAGAGATAATGTGTGGTGCCGACCAACTGTGTGATGAAATAATTCTCTGTTTCTGAGAGATAGTGTGTGGTGCCGACCAACTGTGTGATGAAATAATTCTCTGTTTCTGAGAGATAGTGTGTGGTGCCGACCAACTGTGTGATGAAATAATTTTCTGTTTCTGAGAGATAGTGTGTGGTGCCGACCAACTGTGTGATGAAATAATTCTCGAACTTCACGTCCGATATCTATCAAACTCGGTAATTAAAAAAAAAAAAAAATATTGGTTGTTTGGAAGTAACGCCACTTTCAACAATATTTCAGCTATATCATGACGACCAGTTTCAGTGGTGGAGGAAGCCGGAGTACCCGGTGAGAACTACCGACCATGGGCAAGCAACTGGTAAACTTTATCACTTGCGGCTGCGAGTCGACTACACCTTTTTTGTAATCTACAAAGCCGGGCCGTATGAGTTGTTAGACCCAACGACCTAACTGATTGAGCCACCCGGGCCCCAAATTTTTCTTAAATAAAACATGACAACGGAATGAAAACACTTTCCCCTATACGGTTAAATGTGTTTTTCGCATAAACCCTATCTAAAATTTTGAAAAAAAATATTACGCTTCGACTCGGTTGTGAAAAAATAAATAAAATCCGATTCCCCCCCCCTACGAAAATGAAAATGGTTGGTTCCTTAGCATCTGCTCTTTTAAGAAACGTTACGCCAGAAAAAACTAACTTTATACATTTAAAATAAAGGTTAACAGGCCAAATGTACACAAGACAAAATAATACGTAAATTCATGAAACAAATAAGTAATGAACAGCTACATTGATTGATGTTCTTTATCTTTAAGTTAGAATGTAATCTTCAATCATGAGTATCATTTAACACCGGTGTCACATACTAGATTTCCCCCTACTCAGTTTCCCACCCCCCGGAAAAATGGGTATATACTAGATATTCCCCCCGGAAAATTGAGTATATACTGATACCTCCCCTGAAATAAAGGTAGGAAAAATGAATATATACTAGGATTTCCCCCTATACCGAATCCATTCTAGATTTCCCTCCTAGATTGAATACTTACTATATACATGAACTCATGTATAGAGTGTCTATCCCTGAAAATAAGTACCCCCGTGACAAACACGGGGAAATTAAGGTCCATCGGTCAAATGCCTGTGTACCCATCATGATAATAATTCGACTTTAACAATACTAAGATTTATGTTAAATAAGTTGTTAAGAAAAGTTTGAAATCAGAAGCCGTAAATTAAAGAAGGTCAGACAATGCCATGACCAAAAACAAAAAACAAAAAAACAATGATCTACAAAACACTACATAGAAAACTAATATTGAGCAACACGAACCCTACTAAAAAAGGGGGCTCAGGTGCTCCAGTCTACTGTTCTTCTGAAACTAAGACATTTCCCAGAATATCAAACTAATATTTTGTGAATATTGTTACAACATTCTGTAATAGTGTGTTTTCTGTAGAATTTTGACCTTCGGAATTACATGTTGCTTTCTTTGTTGGTTTTATATGTTAACAGTCTTTGGCGGTCAAATTTAAAGGGCCGTTGTGGCTGCGATCGTATGCTTATTGAATTTACATCAATATATACTATCACTGCCAATTACAACTCAATTGATGTGTTGTGCTCGATACATTTCTGTATGATTTTTGTCAGTGAGTTGCTTCAGATCGGAGGGTTTCTACAGGTGCTCTGGCTACCTCCAATAATAAAACCGAATGTCACGAAATAATTGAAATATTGTTTAAAGTGGAGTTGAACACCGATAACATATCAACCTATATACATTTTATAATGCAGACTAAAAGACGAAAACTACATAAATACAGTTTGTACAACAACAAATCAAGCGATTCAAATATGATTTGTTCTTTCATTTGTTACATATATCAAAGTGGTACTTTATTTCTTATCGTCAACATACAACCTATTAACACTAATTTATTTAACAAGACCTATTTCACTTTTTTAAAATTCTATTTCATTTATAACATGGATAGATTCCAGATTTAAATATAGATCTATGGGAAGTTGCATGACGTTTTTTAAATCAATTTAAACTACTCAGGTAGAAACAGGTATTTAGTGTAGAAGAAAATACAAGGAACAACTTGTTTTTACATCTTCTGCATAAAAATGGACGATAATAGCATGATTGGTAAAACGCGTGGCGATTATACTATTCAAAAAGATGTTGGGAAAGGAACATTTGGACAAGTTTACCAGGTGACAAGAACTGATCAGATTCCTACAAGCGCGGGCACATATCAGGTATATATCATTGTCTTTTAAATACATAATAGATATACATGTATGTATATATTACCTCTTTTATGGTAGAAAACATGCTGTTTATTCATTTATTTAGGATTTTCTGTTGATTGTATATGTTCTTACAATCAATATTTGAAAAACGTGCCGATAATAAATAATGTCAAAATGGGAACAACTTGATATACAATAAAACTAGTATGGAGAAATTACCCTACGTGATACAGTGTTTGTCCCCTGCAAAGCTTTGAACAGCATTAAGTCATTTTACCTTTTTTTCAACAATATGCTTTTATTTTCAGAAATTGTTTTCTTTTTCACCAGGTAAAACACAAGTACATTTTTGTATGTATTTGTTTATATTCACATTTTCTTTGGTACATTCGTATACGTAGCTCGCATACAATTTCAATTAGATAATTATTATATCCAAGAAGATAATGGGTGCACATAGCATGACTTGAAGCTATAGTCTATTATCAAAGTACCGAGATACTGTCTAGTCGCAGACTTTCTTTGCTTGTACCTTTTATATTTCAGTGTTATAAATAATATCTACTGTTATCCTTCACTTTTTTCGAATATTGCAAACAAAAACAGCAATATTTCTTTTCCAAAATTTTCTTTTATTATATTATACAAATCGGTACTTACATACCAGAATGTAAGCAACATCCAAGAACTTTCAAATAATACACTCAGATACGAGATATTGCAAGCTTTGAATCTGGGCTGTAGTTTTATTACTCTCAGAGAGCCGTGCAATAATCAACGACTTAGATGTGATATTGCATGACTTCATGTTTCAAATAATATATATCTCGGTTTCGGATTAAAATGGTTAAACTCGGAAATCTGTGGTATAAATATTGCATATTTAAATGTTGCTATAATTAGATTGTTCGTATATTTGATATGCCGATAGTATTCATTTTATAGACAAAACCTAGATATTCTATCATAAGACTAAACAAATCGATTTACCATGCCAACCAGGATTGTCATTTGTTAAAAAATGCTTTGTTAACGTAATACATCAATAACTATTGACAATATATGTGTTATCCAATTATACATTACGTCAATAGTGCTAATAATAATTACAATATGTAAGAAAGGTCAAAATTTTAGCGCATGATACCCAAAATAAATACTGCTTACCCTTGGCGAGGACATAGGTTCACCCCCGTTTTTTGTGGGGTCCGTGTTGATCATCATTTTAGTCTTCTGTGTTTTGTTTATGTTTTGTTTGTCTACTTTCTTTGTCTTATGTCAAATGTTGCCTGTGACTCTCGATTGTCCATTCTTATTTGCCCCTTCGGTTGTCTCGTAAGGTTTATTTGTTAAACCAAACAGGTTATGGGTGACTCCTGAAAGTAGAAAGATAAGCTCTTAGTTCTAAAGATTGAATTCGTTTCGAAAGGGAACCCATGTCCTATGCAATATGATTATGCAAAAAAAAATAAAAAAAATACGAGTATATCTGAATAAGTCTATAGTGAAATCATTTTAGAATCTTTTGAGAACCAACTGAAGTTTTTATTTTAGACAGTATACATGATTAATCAACGAATGACCCATTTCCGAGATTATGTTCCTTTTCATTGTGAAGTATGGTCTTATAGGACGTTATAAAGAAATATAATTAAATGTCTACTCAAAAACAATAGGGTCGTCGATATATTACCCCAAATCTACAGGCGTTAATTTAATTTAATTTTATTGGAAATGAAAATGTAAATAAAATGGATTGGACAGCAAGTTATTCCAATTCATATAAATTCCTGTCAATATAAAAATGACAGCAAAGCAGAACACGAAGAATAGACATTTTAATGTTGACACTGATAAGAAGAATGTAAAGAGAAGAGATGAGAAAATGTGACTTGACCCTAAACATCTTTTAGATTGGTTCATATTTATGTTCGAACTTTAAAAAAACTATTTACAAATTATCTATAGTCATCGTTCTCAATATGTTTAGGCCCTTTGACTTTAGCTATAGTCATCATTCTCAATATGCTTAGGCCCTTTGACTTTAACTATAGTCATCGTTCTCAATATGCTTAGGCCCTTTGACTTTAGCTATAGTCATCATTCTCAATATGCTTAGGCCCTTTGAATTTAACAATAGTCATCGTTCTCAATATGCTTAGTCCCTTTGATTTTAATTATAGTCATCGTTCTCAGTATGCTTAGGTCCTTTGACTTTAACTATAGTCATCGTTCTCAATATGCTTAGGCCCTTTGACTTTAGCTATAGTCATCATTCTCAATATGCTTAGGCCCTTTGAATTTAACTATAGTCATCGTTCTCAATATGCTTAGGCCCTTTGACTTTAATTATAGTCATCGTTCTCAATATGCTTAGGCCCTTTGACTTTAACTATAGTCTTCGTTCTCAATATGCTTAGGCCCTTTGACTTTAACTATAGTCATCGTTCTCAATATGCTTAGGCCCTTTGACTTTAACTATAGTCATCGTTCTCAATATGTTTAGGCCCTTTGACTTTAACTATAGTCATCGTTCTCAATATGCTTAGGCCCTTTGACTTTAGCTATAGTCATCATTCTCAATATGCTTAGGCCCTTTGAATTTAACAATAGTCATCGTTCTCAATATGCTTAGTCCCTTTGATTTTAATTATTGTCATCGTTCTCAGTATGCTTATGTCCTTTGACTTTAACTATAGTCATCGTTCTCAATATGCTTAGGCCCTTTGACTTTAGCTATAGTCATCATTCTCAATATGCTTAGGCCCTTTGAATTTAACTATAGTCATCGTTCTCAATATGCTTAGGCCCTTTGACTTTAATTATAGTCATCGTTCTCAATATGCATAGGCCCTTTGACTTTAACTATAGTCTTCGTTCTCAATATGCTTAGGCCCTTTGACTTTAACTATAGTCATCGTTCTCAATATGTTTAGGCCCTTTGACTTTAACTATAGTCATCGTTCTCAATATGTTTAGGCCCTTTGACTTTAACTATAGTCATCGTTCTCAATATGCTTAGGCCCTTTGACTTTAATTATAGTCATCGTTCTCAATATGCTTAGGCCCTTTGAGTTTAACTAATGTCATCGTTCTCAATATGCTTAGGCCCTTTGAATTTAACTATAGTCATCGTTCTGAATATGTTTAGGCCCTTTGAATTTAACTAATGTCATCGTTCTGAATATGTTTAGGCCCTTTGAATTTAACTAATGTCATCGTTCTCAATATGCTTAGACCCTTTGACTTTAACTATAGTCATCGTTCTCAATATGCTTAGGCCCTTTGACTTTAGCTATAGTCATCATTCTCAATATGCTTAGGCCCTTTGAATTTAACAATAGTCATCGTTCTCAATATGCTTAGTCCCTTTGATTTTAATTATTGTCATCGTTCTCAGTATGCTTATGTCCTTTGACTTTAACTATAGTCATCGTTCTCAATATGCTTAGGCCCTTTGACTTTAGCTATAGTCATCATTCTCAATATGCTTAGGCCCTTTGAATTTAACAATAGTCATCGTTCTCAATATGCTTAGTCCCTTTGATTTTAATTATTGTCATCGTTCTCAGTATGCTTATGTCCTTTGACTTTAACTATAGTCATCGTTCTCAATATGTTTAGGCCCTTTGACTTTATTGCTCTTAAGGATTTTAGAATTATTTGGTTTTCCAATCTTTCGGCTTTGAGTGAACCTGGTGAAGGGTATTACAGAACCGCGTCGTGTGCACTAAATTTGATATATACGTTTTTCCTTTTTTATATTATAAAATCTTTACGATTTATTTTCGATTTAAAGTTCTGATTTAAAATTTCAGCTATAAAATGACATCATCGCATGTTCTAGTATAACATAGACCGATTTGGATAAATTTTCCGTTTTGAATGGCCAAATCCAGTATTGTAGTGCAGGTTCGTGAGCTTCTAATTGGGTTAGTTCTCAGTCAACACAATACTCCTTTATGTCTCCCTCTTTGGACATTTTGCATGTATAAGTTGACGCTCTCATAGCGCCTGGTCTCTGTTGTGTGCTGGGGTTGTTTGAGTTGATAGTGTTTTTTGTTTTTTTTGGTGGTTTATATATGTTTAATTTCATGTCATAATAATTATTTTCTTTTCGGATTGAGAGATTTTGTACAGTCCCTTCTATTTTTACATTTTATATGGCAACGTTGCCCACAACACAAATTCTTGTTGTAAATCCCCACTTTATCAAATATTCATTTTATTTTTAGCCAACGAACTTTGCAATGAAGGTGATCAGTATAAACAGTTCCGATAGTCGAGAACAAGAGTTATTAGACAGAGAAATACAAATTTTATCTGACATGAAGAAGTTAAAGCACGAGAATATAGTGCAATACGTAGAATGCTTCCATCTTGATGGTTATGCATACATCATTATGGAATATTGTGAAGGTGGTACATTATTTCAATACATACGCAAACATGGAGTAGTTCCAGAGCACACTTTTGTCGATTTTGTACGGCAGATAGCATCAGGTTTGGAGGTAAGGTTTAAAAATGATAAATCCCATTTTGGCTTTATCAATATCAAATACAGTATGACTATATACAATCCTGACAGTATTGCCTAGCAATATGTCTGTTTTTCATTTTTAGTTATTCGAAATCCCAGTAATTTTACAAATTATATAGTGTTTTCTAACCTTTGAAAGAGAAATCAAATGAACAACATTCAGATAAATGTTGAACATTTTTGTTTTGAGGTAAATACAATATACTTATGAATTTAAAAACACTAGATGTAAATTATATTACTTCATTAGTGATAATGTAGAAGAAAAGTTTGAAGATATCAAAGGGTAATTAGAATCACAAGCCTATAAAGGACAGACAATATAAGGGTAATTAGAATCACAAGCCTATAAAGGACAGACAATATAAGGGTAATTAGAATCACAAGCCTATAAAGGACAGACAATATAAGGGTAATCAGAATCACAAGCCTATAAAGGACAGACAATATAAGGGTAATTAGAATCACAAGCCTATAAAGGACAGACAATATAAGGTTAATTAGAATCACAAGCCTATAAAAGACAGACAATATAAGGGTAATTAGAATCACAAGTCTATAAAAGACAGACAATATAAGGTTAATTAGAATCACAAGCCTATAAAAGACAGACAATATAAGGGTAATTAGAATCACAAGCCTATAAAGGACAGACAATATAAGGTTAATTAGAATCACAAGCCTATAAAGGACAGACAATATAAGGGTAATTAGAATCACAAGCCTATAAAGGACAGACAATATAAGGACAAAGAATGACCCACAAAGCACTACACAGAAAAGTAAAAATTGGACACAAACCACAGATAGGGTGAAGTCAGATGTTCTGGACAACACAAACCACAGATAGGGTGAAGTCATGTTCTAGACAACACAAACCACAGATAGGGTGAAGTCAGATGTTCTAGACAACACAAACCACAGATAGGGTGAAGTCAGATGTTCTAGACAACACAAACCACAGATAGGGTGAAGTAATATGTTCTGGACAATACAAACCACAGATAGGGTGAAGTCAGATGTTCTGGACAACACAAACCACAGATAGGGTGAAGTCAGATGTTCTGGACACCACAAACCACAGATAGGGTGAAGTCAGATGTTCTGGACAACACAAACCACAGATAGGGTGAAGTCAGATGCTCTGGGCAGCACAAACCACAGATAGGGTGAAGTCAGATGCTCTGGACATTTGAATTAAAGAAAAAACATCTAAATATTTGTTTTTTTTTATCACCATAATTCATTTACTTTAAAATCAAAGGGGACCGTTGTGGTCATGAACATATGATAGTTGGATTTACAACTACCCGTGCAATCAGTGCTTATCACCACTAAAGTTGTGAGTTCGAACCCCAGTCATGGCGAGGTGTACTCGATACAACGTTATGTGATAAAGTTTGTCAGTTACTTGCGACAGGTCGATAGTTTTCTCCGGGTACCCCGGTTTCCTCCACCAATAAAACTGACCGCCACGATATAACTGAAATACTGTTGAAAGTGGCATTAAACAATATAAATCTAAAAACCAAACCGAAAATCAGATATAAATTTATCACATAAAAAATTTAAAAGCAATTCTATTGAAACGCCACTCTACACATATATGACACAATTAAAAAGAACATACGATCAGGCAAATGGATTATATTACATGCTTCATCAACATTTTACAAGGAATAATACATATTTTGTTCATACTTTGTATGCTAAAAAATGTGAACTGATAATACACATGAGTTATAAAGGACTTTACTGCTAAGCATTGTCAATATAAATTTTGAATGGGTAGCACCAATCACAGATAAGAAACAATATTATTATCGGAACCTTCAAAACATTTAGGAGTGAGTGTTTGTTTGCTAGATGGTGTTTAGCGACACTTTCAATAATATTTCAGTTATATAATGGTGGTCAGTTTTATTGGTGGAGGAAACCGGAGAAAACTAACGACCTGTCGCAAGTCACTGACAAACTTTATCACATAGTGTTGTACACCTCGTCCTGATCGAGATTCGAACTCATAACGTCAGTGGTGATATGAACTGATTACATAGGTAGTTATAAATCCAACTACCATACGATCACGGCCACGACGCCCCCAATATTTCAACTATATAATGGCTTGTACGTAGTTTTAAATGTAGTTAGGCAAACATCTGGTAATTCCATAGTATGATTGTAAAGATGTGTAAAAAAATACTTTAATTATTGTAGAATCATTTAAAATTCCAAATATATGGATATTGTCGTTTGGTTGGAACATTGTGCATTGCAAACAAATTGATGTAATTGTTGGCTTTCATTTTAAATTTGATATCCTCTTTTTACCACATTTCCAGTTCTTTCTTTGTAAAACATCTATTGTATTAAAAGTATACAAGAGAACATAATTTAAACAAAGTAAATAATGAAATAAATCGTATAAATCAAATGAAGTATCTCGTCCTTATCTTTAATTGAAACATGAATGCATTCTTTTCCTTTGATCTTTTCATGCTTTATATACCAAATTGTAACCAACAGCAAAGAACTATCAAATAATAAACGCAGATACGAGATATTGCACACTTTAAATCTGGGCTGTAGTTTTATTACTCTCGGAGAGCCGTGTAACGATCAACGATCTATATGTGATATTGCATGTCTTCATATTACAAATCATTTATACCTCGGTTTTCCGAGTTAAACGGTTGAACAATAGCACAGATTGTTTAACCACCGTTTAACTCGGAAAACAGAGGTATAAATATTACTTATCATTAATGAACATTATAGATTTGATTTTTGATTTTTGGTGTTTTAACGCCACTTTCAGCAATATTTCAGCTTTATCACTTGCGGCTGCGAGTCGAGTGCACCTTTTTTTGTGTAACTTACAAAGCTGGTGAACATTATAGACATTAGATATATAGTTGTATAGTATTACTGTACATTTGTGTCGTCTTAACAACAACGATGTCAGTAGTGGAACAAGACATACCTACCCTTCCGTAGTAACTGGGTTTACCCTCTGGTTTTAATGGGGTTCGCTTTGCTCAATCTTAAGTTTTCTGTGTAGTGTTTTGTCGACCACCTTTTTTACCCTTATCTTGTGTTGTCTGTCCTTCGTTTAAAGACTCGTGATCACCCATCGATATCTTCCAGTTTTTTTCATCAATATATGACAGTGAACCGTATCACTAATGTGAAGAATACACACAGTATACATCGAGACCTGATATAAGAGTTTAATAATCAAATTATCAATTATTATTATTTTCCAGTTTCTTCACAGCAAACATGTGTTAAACAGGGACGTAAAAAGTAAAAACATTTTAATAACTGATTTCAAGTATCTTAAGATAGCTGGTGTTGCCAGGTATGTTGGTACATAATATGTTTAAAAACAATAAGAATATATAACTGCTATTTCTGTGTGTGGTATTACACTTTGTTCAATGCTGACATTTGGAAGGTATTTTCAACAAACATCATTTAGAAATGAGAAACCAGGAAATATTAAAAATTAGGAGTTGAAAATATTTTATTTCTCATCATTTGAAGTGGTAGTCGTTGTTAGATTAATTGTTTTTTTATTGTGTTTATTTGTAAAAAATCACTTAATATCAAGTTTACAATGGTACGTGTTTGCTATTAGAACAATTTATTATGATACCAGTTAAGCTTAGGTTGTACATTTAAGTATTCATGAAGAGCCAATGGATGACATTGGAGTATATTAAAACGTTCACATGTCTTTATTTTAAAATCACTGTCAAATACTGACAAAACACCATTTGTTAATATAATCCATGCATCGTGTCATACAAGGAGTTCGAAAGATAGAGAAACTATTAAAAGTAAAATTGCAGTCTTATTCCAATGGGATTTATTTGTACCTGTCCTTGTTGATCTGCACTTTTTTTCCCCATTTAATAATGAAAACGTAGTTCTAATTCTAATGTACACAACCTGTTTCTGCAATAACTTTCATCACCAGTCAATAGATTTGAAAGCTTACTAATTTACAAGTCTTTGGAAGCAATTCAATCGAAGGGCTTAAACAGGATAATTGGCTAATGTTACCTATACCCGAGGGAGGAGCTAAGGTTACCTATACCTGAGGGAGAAGCTAAGGTTAACAATGCCTGAGGGAGGAGCTAAGGGTATCTATGCCTGAGAGAGGAGCTAAGGTTACCTATATCTGAGGGAGGAGCTAAGGTTACATATACCTGAGGGAGGAGCTAACGGTACCTATGCCTGAGGGAGGAGCTAAGGTTACATAATCCTGAGGGAGGAGCTAATGTTACCTATACCTGAGGGAGGAGCTAATGTTACCTATACCTGAGGGAGGAGCTAAGGTTATTTATGCCTGAGGGAGGAGCTAAGGTTACCTATACCTGAGGGAGGAGCTAATGTTACCTATACCTGAGGGAGGAGCTAAGGGTACCTATGCCTGAGGGAGGAGCTAAGGTTACCTATGCATGAGGGAGAAGCTAAGGTTACATATGCCTGAGGGAGAAGCTAAGGGTACCTATACCTGAGGGAGGAGCTAAGGTTACCTATATCTGAAAGAGGAGCTAAGATTATCTATACCTGAGGGAGGAGCTAAGGTTACCTATGCCTGAGGGAGGAACTAAGGGTACCTATGCCTGAGGGAGGAGCTAAGGTTACCTATACCTGAGGGAGGAGCTAAGGGTACCTATGCCTGAGGGAGGAGATAAGGGTACATATACCTGAGGGAGGAGCTAAGGGTACATATGCCTGAGGGAGGAGCTAAGGTTACCTATGCCTGCGGGAGGATCTAAGGTTACCTATGCATGCGGGAGGAACTAAGGGTACCTATGCCTGAGGGAGGAGCTAAGGTTACCTATACCCGAGTGAGGAGCTAAGGGTACCTATGCCTGAGGGAGGAGCTAAGGGTACATATGCCTGAGGGAGGAGCTAAGGGTACATATACCTGAGGGAGGAGCTAAGGTTACCTATGTCTGAGGGAGGAGCTAAGGGTACCTATGCCTGAGGGAGGAGCTAATGTTACCTATACCTGAGGGAGGGTCTAAGGTTACCTATGCCTGCGGGGGGAACTAAGGGTACCTATGCCTGAGGGAGAAGCTAATGTTGCCTATACCTGAGGGAGGAGCTAAGGTTACCTATGCCCGAGGGAGGAGCTAAGGGTACATATGCCTGAGAGAGGAGCTAAGGTTACCTATACCTGAGGGAGCAGCTAAGGTTACCTATGCCTGAGGGAGGAGCTAAGGTTACCTATGCCTGAGGGAGGAGCTAAGGTTACCTATACCTGAGGGAGGAGCTAAGGTTACCTATACCTGAGGGAGGAGCTAAGGTTACCTATGCCTGAGGGAGGAGCTAAGGTTACCTATACATAATGGAGGAGCTAAGGTTATCTATGCATGAGGGAGGAGCTAAGGTTACCTATGCCAGAGGGAGGAGTTATGGGTACCTATGCCTGAGAGAGGGGCTAAGGTTACCTATGCCTGAGGGAGGAGCTAAGGTTACCTATGCCCGAGGGAGGATCTAAGGTTACCTATGCTTGAGGGAGGAACTAATGGTACATATGCCTGAGAGAGGAGCTAAGGTTACCTATGCCTGAGGGAGGAACTAAGGTTACCTATACCTGAGGAAGGAGCTATGGTTACCTATGCCGGACGGAGGAGCTAAGGTTACCTATGCCTGACGGAGGAGCTAAGGGTACATATGCCTGAGGGAGGAGCTATGGTTACCTATGCCTGAGGGAGGAGCTAAGGCTACCTATACCTGAGGGAGGAGCTAAGATTACCTATGCCCGAGGGAGGAGCTAAGGTTACCTATGCCTGAGGGAGGAGCTAAGGTTACCTATGCCTGCGGGAGGATCTAAGGTTACCTATGCCTGCGGGGGGAACTAAGGGTACCTATGCCTGAGGGAGGAGCTTAGGTTACCTATACCCGAGGGAGGAGCTAAGGGTACCTATGCCTGAGGGAGGAGCTAAGGGTACCTATGCCTGAGGGAGGAGCTAAGGGTACATATGCCTGAAAGAGGAGCTAAGGGTACATATGCCCGAGGGAGGAGCTAAGGTTACCTATGTCTGAGAGAGGAGCTAAGGGTACCTATGCCCGAGGGAGGAGCTAATGTTACCTATACCTGAGGGAGGGTCTAAGGTTAACTATGCCTGCGGAAGGAAATAAGGGTACCTATGCCTGAGGGAGAAGCTAAGGTTGCCTATACCTGAGGGAGGAGCTAAGGTTACCTATGCCTGAGGGAGGAGCTAAGGGTACATATGCCTGAGAGAGGAGCTAAGGTTACCTATACCTGAGGGAGCGGCTAAGGTTACCTATGCCTGAGGGAGGAGCTAAGGTTACCTATGCCTGAGGGAGGATCTAAGGTTACCTTTACCTGAGGGAGGAGCTAAGGGTACCTATGCATGAGAGAGGAGCTAAGGTTACCTATGCCTGAGGGAGGAGCTAAGGTTACCTATGCCCGAGGGAGGATCTAAGGTTACCTATTCTTGAGGGAGGAGCTAAGGTTACCTATACCTGAGGGAGGAGCTAAGGTTACCTATGCCTGAGGGAGGAGCTAAGGGTACATATGCATGAGAGAGGAGCTAAGGTTACCTATACCTGAGGGAGCGGCTAAGGTTACCTATGCCTGAGGGAGGAGCTAAGGTTACCTATGCCTGGGGGAGGAGCTAAGGTTACCAATACCTGAGGGAGGAGCTAAGGTTACCTATACCTGAGGGAGGAGCTAAGGTTACCTATGCCTGAGGGAGGAGCTAAGATTACCTATACCTGAGGGAGGAGCTAAGGTAACCTATGCATGAGGGAGGAGCTAAGGTTACCTATGCCTGAGGGAGGAGCTAAGGGTATCTATGCCTGAGGGAGGGGCTAAAGTTACCTATGCCTGAGGGAGGAGCTAAGGTTACCTATGCCTGAGGGAGGAGCTAAGGGTACATATGACTGAGAGAGGAGCTAATGTTACCTATGCCTGAGGGAGGAGCTAAGGTTACCTATGCCTGAGGGAGGATCTAAGGTTACCTATACCTGAGGGAGGAACTAAGGTTACCTATGCCTGAGGGAGGAGCTAAGGGTACATATGCCTGAGAGAGGAGCTAAGGTTACCTATGCCTGAGGGAGGAGCTAAGGTTACCTATGCCCGAGGGAGGATCTAAGGTTACCTATGCCTGAGGGAGGAGCTAAGGTTACCTATACCCGAGGGAGGATCTAAGGTTACCTATGCCTGAGGGAGGAGCTAAGGGTACATATGCCTGAGAGAGGAGCTAAAGATACCTATGCCTGAGGGAGGAACTAAGGTTACCTATACCTGAGGAAAGAGCTATGGTTACCTTTGCACGAGGGAGGAGCTAAGGTTACCTATGCCCGAGGGAGGAGCTAAGGGTACATATGCCTGTGAGAGGAGCTAAAGTTACCTATTCCTGAGGGAGGAGCTAAGGTTACCTATGCCCGAGGGAGGATCTATGGTTACCTATGCCTGATGGAGGAGCTAAGGTTACCTATACCTGCTGGAGGAGCTAAGGTTACCTATGCCCGAGGGAGAATCTAAGGTTACCTATGCTTGAGGGAGGAGCTAAGGTTATCTATGCCTGAGGGAGGAGCTAAGGGTACATATGCCTGAGAGAGGAGCTAAGGTTACCTATACCTGAGGGAAGAGCTAAGGTTACCTATACCTGAGGGAGGAGCTAAGGTTATCTATGTCCGAGGGAGGAGCTAAGGTTACCTATGCCTGAGGAAGGAGCTAAGGTTACCTATGCCCGAGGGAGGATCTAAGGTTACTTATGCCCGAGGGAGGATCTAAGGTTACCTATGCCTGAGGCAGGAGCTAAGGGTACATATACCTGAGAGAGGAGCTAAAGTTTCCTATGCCTGAGGGAGGAACTAAGGTTACCAATACCTGAGGAAGGAGCTAAGGTTACCTATGACCGAGGGAGGATCTAAGGTTACCTATACCTGAGGGAGGAGCTAAGGTTACCTATACCTGAGGTAGGAGAACCTTAATTTTTAATCAATTACATTATTTAGGAACAATATATTTCAAATATTTTGCACTGTCGATTTACATAACGTATATTCAATGTACTCAATTTTTGATAGCTTGTAGTTCTATATTTGTTTGATTTGTTATAATATGATTTATTTATTTATTGCATAGTTTGTTTGTATGACTTCTTACTTAACATATTAAAATTTGACAATTAT
The DNA here is from genome assembly GCA_963680875.1 of Bathymodiolus brooksi. Classification (NCBI taxonomy): domain Eukaryota; kingdom Metazoa; phylum Mollusca; class Bivalvia; order Mytilida; family Modiolidae; genus Bathymodiolus; species Bathymodiolus brooksi. The sequence continues at coordinate 28,941,774 of OY804575.1, forward strand.
CCAATAAAAACGTACATATCAAATTTAGGGCATAACCTTCATCAGGATCTCTCAATGTCGAAATATTGGAAAGCCAAATTATACTGCATTGTTACAATATTTTATTACAGAGAAATTCCAGGTGCGATGTCAGTATTTATTAACAGTCCTCAATACATGAGCCCTGAAATGATAGCCAACAAACCATATGATGAAAAAGTATATAATAATTAATGTAACATGCATTCAAATTTCCAACTTTGTATTTATAGCATATGTACAAATTTCCTATTGCCCATCGAAATAACATATGTACAAGGTTGTCAGACTCACGCACGGAATATGGTTACTTCCTATATAAAGATGTTTCGCTGGAATCGGTACACTTTTTCAGCTTTGGAATAGATGATTGGATCATAGTTATTTTTATTTCAATATACCATTTGGTGAGGATTTTACAGATTAGATATATAAATCCCGAGTTAAATTGATCATATTTTTACAAGACCTCAGCTTTTTTATCTATTTTTACCATGTGAAAACCAATGTGATAAGGTGCAAAATTGATATGTTTCAGTTATATTTGCTTATTTTTGATTTCAATCTAATATATGAATGGGAATTCAATAACTGCATAATATATTAGTAGGCATGATTTTCGTTCAGTGAGTATATGAAAGAGTAGGGTTTCCATGCTGAGGTAATATATGAATATAAGGTGGTTTCCAGACATAAGTTGCTGTCGTCTTACACAATTTTACCGAATGTGATACAAGTGGTCCAACTTTGCATTTGCAGAAAATTCACAAACAAGTCAAATTTTAGAACAGACTCAGTACGCTCTTGTAACTCTTGGTTTTTTTTCAGGGGTATGTTAGCTACCTTATAACCCCAAAAAATAATGCTGTAATGATCGCGAAATAATCATTAATTTAAACAATAGAACATATTATGACTGGTTACTAGTAATTAGATAATTTCTTGTAAATAAGTTCATGTATTTAAGCAAAAAAACTCAGTAGGCGATATTTCATTCTCATTGAATTCATGCATGGTTATTTATGTTTATACAGACTAATATTTGGAGCTTGGGCTGTACTTGCTTTGAAATGGGAACTGGTGACTACGCATTTAAGGCAGAAAACATTCAGCAAATCAGAAAGCTGGTTGAAAATGAGCAGGTATGGTTTATTCATATTTCAATACTGGCCAAATATAGAAACATCGGATAAACATATACTGACAAAGTTAATGTTTTGAAAGGAAACACCCATACACTGACAGACAAAAATAATGTTTTGACAGTGAATACTCGTTATACTGGCATATAAAAACAGTGTAATTACAATTAATACATGCTATTATGAAAATTGAAATTGAATATGATATATTGACAGTGAACACCGGATATACTGACAAGCAAAAATGTGTTCTCTTATTTTAGCTACCTCCAATGGAGAATGCAGATTATTGTGATGATATAAAAAGGCTCATCATGTCGATGTTACAGACAGACTCAGTTAATAGACCAAATGCTAAGCTAGTATTTGATTCTATATCCTGTCACAAATGTAAAAACACAGCCATACATTCGACAAAGGAGATGTCAAAAGTTGTTCCAAAAGGTATGATTCTTTGAAAATATTATACTTCGTATGAACAAGATATCCAATACATATTGTGTTGTGTTGTGTTTTGTTTTGTTTTTCTTCGTCTTGTGTACCTAGTTTCTCTGGATTGTCCATTTTTGATTGGTCCTACGGTTTATGTATTGTAGTTAAATTAGTCTTAACTTTAAACTTGAATTCAGTCATCATGTCGATTAATGAAAATTGTCTAACTGTGAATAAAAATATGTTCATTCTTTTTTTTCAGAATCACCTCGAAAAAAGCAACCGAAACCATCGAATCCAGAAGACAAAGGTAATTTATATCTTAATTATTTTAATACTTCAAGATTTATTAACCATTGTAGATTCTGGGATATCTTGCACATGTAAGATATTTCTGTTTGGATTCGTAAATATAATAATGCACGGTATTTAATTTTTTTTTAAACCTTAGCCGATTTTGGCAATCCTGTTTAAGCCCTTTGGTTTTCTTGTCCCAAAGAGTTTTATGTTATTTAGTTTTCTAATATTTTGGCTTTGAGCTTACCGGATGAATGTTATTCCTGAAACACATTGTCGGCACTAAATTTGATATCTATGTTTTATGGATTATCTTACTTCAAACACATTAACAAAATGTTTTATAAAACATCTCCTTATAGATATTAATCCCTATAAATAAAAGTTCAAGATTTTTTTCATAGAATGCATGATAATTAATACTAGACACATTATTTTACAGATGCACGAGACAGTGGTGATTCTAGTGATAGGATACCAACACAAAACAGTGAAGGTTAGTTGTATCTCATATGTTGAAATTTTGTACAATTATGAAGATTATAGTGTTGAAAACAGTACGCAAAATGTAACTGTAATGGTAATATATGATTTTATTATATACTCACGAAATACTCGATTGGCCATTTACAGAAACTATGATATACTTACGAAAAAAAGATATAACTGGGTTGGCCATATACAGAAACTATGACTTACAAAATGTACTCACCACAAAAAGCATGTTAGATATAAATAGCAATTATTTCATTTTATATTTTTTATATGTCGATAGACTCACATTTGTTTTTTCAGTTCAAACAATTGTATTTAATTCTATTATGCTTGGTTGTCACATATTAAAATCAATAAACATAAGAATGTAGAAGTTCATGTCTAAGTAAGTACATATGTACCTAATTCTTCCATTTATACAGCTAACAAATAAGTCCATTTCACAAGACCATAGTGCTAAGAAACAATATATTAGACATATAAATTTGAATTGTTCGTTTAATCCACAAATGATCAAGTAGATATTTGATTTTTTTAACCATATATGTGAATATAGGATTCAGATTCAGCATGTTTTTTTGTGTATTATTCAAACCTGTAGATTTTATTCACAATAATCCAGATATTATTTACCACTATAACAAAGATTTCCTTGGAATATTATGAAAGTGTAATTTTAATGATATCACAGAGAATATTAACTTTAGTAGGACTTAAATTGATTTTGTTCTATTTACTCGGAATCAACTCTACAATATAATGTTATGTTGTTTTCAGACACCTTTGGAATGAGTTGTTCAACAATGGGGGATACACTAACCCAAGGGAATGATCTTCAGAAACAATCAAACAAATACCAGGCGTAAGTATTACTACAGAAATACACCTACCATCTATTGTCGTCTCCCCTGCAGTAACCATGGTAACAAATTTATGCAGTTTTAAATATCTGTTTATGACTAACTATTATATATCTATTGTGTTTGTCCTCCTCACACTATCATTTAATTTAAAAATGAAACACAACCTCAATTTTTATTGGCATCGTGTTGCTGATCTTTAGTTCTCTGTGTAATGATTTGTTGATGTTGTTTGTCCTTTTGTCCTTTGTCTTTTGACTTTTGTCTTTTGACCTTCGTGTTGTCTTGTCCTTCTTCGATTAACGGGTACTGATTACCGCTTTTGAATCTTCAACATTATATTTGATTAATGAAATGTTAATTGTACTGCCTATATTAACCGTCCTTAATAGGCAAATGTAAGATATCTTATGTTATATTATGGTTATGAAAAAAAAGTTTAAGTAGTCATGTTCGACAACTCCACAAATATCAACAAAAAAGAAACCACGACATATGACGTTGGAAATCCAGTTTTCGGGGTGAAACTGGTCAATGGGACCCAATCCTCTCCTCTTGATAATTGGATCTCCAAAGAAAATAAAGACATATACAAACAAAAAAAACTCTGCACATATCAGGTTTCACTCAGAAAGACCGCACATTATCACAAAAATGAGTGACAACATAAACGTGGATAAGGCAAGGTGAGTGAATGCTCGTAGTAAACTGACTACTAAGACGTTACGCACGATATTGGTGATCAGTGGCGTAACGTCAAAAGTGGCATAAATCAAGACACATTACAGAACGCCCTGCAGAGTAAAGTAATACTGCCAGTGTTCTCTTTATAGGATTTATTTTTGTATTTTGCTTTTTTGTTGGGTCGTTGTCTTATGGAAATTGATTCCACATATCAGTACATGTATTTTCCACCTCTCTGTATGTGAGATTGTATTTTGTTTGTTGGATAGTTGTCTTGTAGACATTTATTTCAAGCCTCAGTTAAAATAAAAAGAAACAAACCAAATAAAAGAAAAGATGCTGTTAACCTGGTATCTACTTCTTAGTAAAAGTAAAAATAACATTGAAATAATTTATGTAAAGAGACTAAAATTGAGCTTTCTTGATAATTTAATATTTATCTCCCATTTGATCAAGACTGTCGAGAATATCTAAGTGCAAACTTTCTGGTACCTTTATCTGATCGCAAGCTCTCAATTCTACACAAACACATTTTACGGCTACCACAATAGCTGTTATACGTTTTATCAGTTTGTACTTATAAGTTATTCATTCTGTCGTAATAAAAGCCCTTTAAAATTTCGGAAACCCTTGTGAATGTACATCCCCAGTCATCAGATACATCCCTGTTCACTACGTGTGGCTCATCTGTAACTTTCATAATGTAAAATTGATATTCCGGATCATTTCAATTTTCATTTCAACGGTTTGATGTTTACCGATTAGAGTTTTATTTCCACAATTTTCTAGTTCCCCCTCTAAGCAGCCAACACACTCGTAGCAAGATAAAGGTCGAACTTGTAGTTTTTCTGTAGTGCCAGTTGATGAAATTTGATGAATTTTTCTGTTTTGATATACTGGCTTGTAGTCGGGAATTTTGTCTCCTGGAATCTCTTCAGCATATCGAAATACTGGTCTCTTGTAAATTCCTGACTGTGGTATTCTAAATTTATTGTCAACAAAGTCGAAAAAATCTTTTGCGTTTTGGATAATTTTACTCCCCCTTAGAACGGCCATATCAGCTTGGTGTTTAAGAAATCCACCGACCGTATCCTGTGATCCTTTTGCATGCGATGTTTCGTAAAAATTGCGGATAATTTTCGAGTAACTTAATTCCCCGTGGATGCGACTTAATCACCCATGCAGTTTCTGCTCTTGTATTGGGCTGAACATCCATCAGTAAATTCGTGCATTATTTTTATATCGGCAGAAATAGATTTTAAGTATTCAGATATTTTTTTTTGACAGTACAAAATGAAGTGACGTTCATGGGAGGAATCTGGAGAAATGACCAAAAAAAATTCACATATGATATTTGGTTCTTCAGTAGAGCTGTCAACTTGGTCGTACTCTAATATTGCATGGCGATAAAGGATTGACAGATGAATGCTGACTTTTATTTTGGAAATAGCAAGATTGAATTTCTGTTCTATCCGAACAACGATAGTTCTCAGAAAAGTCATGGATACAGACAGCGTGATCTATCGGTAAATTGTCTACAAGATTTTTGAGTTGATTGTTTTGTCAAGTTGCTCGAAATTGATGTGCAGGAAACGTATGTAATTGATCTTTGAAATACTAGAACATATGCCCTAGCTTTGTAACTTTCTTTACCAACTGTATGTTTTTTCTTGCTTTTACCACCCTTCATCATGATAGTCACATATTCATATTTTCCCCATGTTACATCATCACAGCTGTCAGACGTATCAAGTTCTTCGGGTAAGAAATCTAGTTTTTCAACGCCACATTCGGAACAATTTCTGTTCAAGCATTCAGCCTTGTGAAAAATTTCACCAGAATCTTTTGGACATAATGAATCAAGTACAGCATCCTTCAAATGTTCATACACTTTATAATTGCCTGTTAAACGCACACTTCCGTCTATAGATTTTAATTTATTCTTACGGAATTCCATGCATCGTTTAAATATACATCTAATCTCAACGTGTTGCCGACAACAACAAGTGTTGCGATCTTTTGATCTGGCGCTTATTGCAAAAAACGGTTTTCACGATTCGAACGTGCGCTGACTCATTTTTACATTAGGGTGTTTTCTATGAAAATCTAGGAACACCTCTGTTTGAGTTTTCTCCAACAAATGAATGGCGTGGCTAACGTACATTTTTGGTCCTGTTCTCATTCTTTTGTTATCCTTTTTGTTGCCTGTTGGGCGCGATGATTCTGGAGAAATCCAAAAATCATACGCAAGTTTTTTGTCTTCTTCGGAAACAGCATCATTTCTTATTTTACTTTTCGAAAATTTAAAACAAGATTTGTCAGATTTTAAGACATGTTCCCGAATTATCATCCCACCACTAAGCCTACAACGGGGGACACCAATCCTTTTTTGCCAGATTAGTCTTACTTTTAAGATTCTCTCCGCTTATTGAAGCTGTCACCACATTCATCGTTATCCTTGCCTCGTCTGTTCTTTTACGTTTAGTCGCTTCAATAAATGTTTTTACATTAGTCAAGATATTTTCTGCAGATTTTACGGTGTCGGACAGTTCAGGGTCAATTATAGATTCTTTTTTTTTTACATTTGAAGCCACTGGAGAGTCACTAGATAAATATTTGTTCGTTTATTTGGTGTGCGTGGAAGGGACGATTTTAATCTGTTGATAGCACGGGCGCGGCTTGTTCTGTTTCGAAAAGCATTCAAATCAAAGAGGCATTTTCTGATTTCTCATCTGTTGCCCTTTGTTTCAGTCTCTGTCTGTATTCCTTTTGATATCTTCTCTCTCTTTGTTTTCTTTCTATTTGTTTTTGCCGTTGATTCCTCTTCAACACGAAGAATTCTGTCTGCTTCGGTTCTCTATGTTTACTTCTTTTTTCATTTTTTTATATTTGATATCGAATGGTAGTATTTCAGTTTCTTCTGTCTATTTTTGTTCTTTTTAAGTTCCCTGTAGTATATTGCCTTTTCGGCATTGGTCATTCTCTGTTTCATTTCTTTTCCTAAAAATAAAATATGTATATGCACTTAGAAAGTGTTTATGGAAAAGGAGAGAAATTGGTTAACTAATTATATTTGAATGAAAATAAATTAAGTACATACATGAGTAACATGTATGTTGTAGTAGTATTATATCGCGGCATTTTTATTAGATGTTAATAATGGGCACAAATCTGTATCGATTGTACGTATATCATTTAAAGCATGTTTTTCTTTACAACTTTCAGGACAAAAATACAAGTAAAACTTTTAAATGTCTATTAGACGTTACTCTTTTTCACGGAAAACGTCAAGATCACCCAGGTGGACAAATTCGCTAGACCTAGAAAAAACGGTTTATTTCTTTTTCGTTTGGGGTTTACAATACGTTTGAACAATAATCAGAATCAGTAGTATTTGAACTTTTGTCTTGTGTCTGTTTTAATGCAGAAAATGCGAAGAATTATGAGTTATATCGATTTAAAACTCGAGTGACACGCAATTCAGAGTCAAAAACGACGTTGAAGACAAATTCGCTAGACCTCTTGTTTTGAATATTCTGATGTACAGAACAGGAACATACCTTTAATATATCGCACAGAAAAAGCCAAGAACATGAACTTTCAGCTCATATTTTGTTTAAGTGCTTACCTTTTTCTTTGTTGAATTTGAAAAGTCTTTAACGCACAGGTCTGTCCACACTTCTCAAATATTACGCCCCAAAGAGACGGCAGATACGGCCATTTTGAATTGTCAGTTTGCATGGTACGTCAACTAGATTATTACGTAACAATTTGTTGATGGCACGCTTTCTTGTGACAAATGTTCACGGGGATCTGTTGAATAGTTTTGATATCGCTTGTTGTTTTCTGATGTAGAATCGCTTGGTATTGTTACGTCTCACGCACCAAAGTTAACGTTAAGACCAGAAAATCGGGACCTATATGTTTTAATATATATTACTTATAACCATAATTTGTGTTAAGGAATTTTATTTTACTATGCCCGATGAATATTGAATACATTTTGATGATGTCTTGTTATACCCTAAGGAGTATTGTAGCTTTCAAATCAGAAAATAGCATCAAAATGGCTTTGAGTCGCAAGATCGTGCGCGACGTCTAACTAAAGAGGTATAATCTGTTGGTTAAAGACCTTTATTCCTCCGACGTAAAAAATCATAACCGATACTTCTAACAGATTTAATATCAATTGGTCATACACATCTGACTGTGTGTTTGTTTAACAAAAATCATCTTTATGTTGCAGAAATATTATACGCTTAATGGGTGACAACAAGGCAAGTGTACATGTCACGCGAATTCTCAATGTATGTCACAAGCATTCAACAGATTATGACAAGATAAAGGTATGTCCTAGTAAGCTGCTTTTGAACAATTATATACTAGTATCCAATAAGAATTATAAGTAGAATGATTTTTTTATGCATTTTTGAATAAAAAAATTAATTCATTAGGATATATTTGAAGATTTTTAGGGTTAGGGTTATGGTGTTTAACACCACTTTCAACAATATTTCATTGATATCGTGGCGATCAATGTTGTGGAGAAACCGGAGTACCCAGAGAAAACCACAGACCTACAGCAAGTCACTGATAAACTCTATCACATAATGCTATTTTGAGTGCACCTCGCTTGAGCGAGATTCAAATTCACAACGTTAGTGGTGATAGGCACTGATTGTATAGGTAGTTGTAAATCCAACAACCATACGGTCACGACCACTATGGCCTCTGAAGATTTTAAAGTTTCTGTATGAGGTATCTACTTCACTAAGATACATGTTAAGTGTGCCTGTCTGCAAGATATTAACATTCACTAAGATACATGTTAAGTGTGCCTGTCTGCAAGATATTAACATTCCCTGGGATACATTTAAAGTGTTTCAAATCTAATCAAAATTATAGACACTTCCTCTCTTTTTGCTAGGTCGTTCGTGGGGGATTTAACAACATTAGAGTTCGCGTCAGAATTCACAACCTTTTCCGAACCAATTTATATTTGTGGTAGTCTTGTGAAATGCATATTTCTTCAAGATTTATTTACTCCATTTTGGATGAGCTATATGCAAAGTCTAAGTTTCTATATCGAGTATAAAGAGATAAATACCGTAATTGGACTGAAGATAATATGAATTATGTTATAAATGTTTTATATTCGTTTTGAGGAATTGAGTGTTTTGTTCAATTAGTGCCCCTCTTCTTGATTTTATTTAAAAAGTCTCTACTGAACACTTGCAGGTTTGTTTATTCAGCAATAACTGCAGATTCCTGGACGATTTCTTAACTAAGCAATCAATATTGTTCTTTTGCTAGTAAAACAGATTTTTTTGTGTTCATATTTAGTTTGAATTTGTACACACTTAGCGAGTCTGGAATCTATATGTTCATTTTTCAGGCCACAGTAAAAAAGTATGTGAAAGAAGAGCGTTTTGAGAGAGTATATCGTCTTGTACTAGCACTAAAAGGTGTTGAAGAAGCCATATATAGAGACGAAGCATCTCTTCCAACAGAAACTGACTCATCTGGAACATAGAGGGTTTTATAAATACATCTAGAAAAAAACAGTTACCTTAAGCAATTTTACATTTGAAATCAGATTTCTCTACGATAAGAGATAATGTTGGTACATTCCATGGAGAAATAATGCAAAATTGCACATTTGTTATACAAGTACTTGATTCTCAACCATTAAAGGTTTCACTTACATTTTCACCTCAGCTGACAAAATACAATTGTGAGCTTTTTTCATCATTTGACGTCCGTCGTTTGTCGTCCTTGTTCACCTTTCCGTTTTTATCTTCTTCTACTGTAGAACTGGTATGAAGAGATTTAGGCATGCAAAAATAAAAAAGAATAGGATATTTGCCGTGAAGCATTGTTGTCATACTAACATTTAAAAAAAACAAGACAAATTTTTCAAAACTTTTTTTTTGTTCACAAATGAACATAATAGAATCATTGGTGTTTAAAAGTTTAATAAAATTGTAAAATACACTATATTAATATGACATTTTGTATAGGGCTATATCGCATGTACTGGAGGCTCAATACAGATTTTATACAGATTTTTCTCTATTTCGCCAGATAAAACGTCAAGATACTGTGATCTATCACATAACTAAGTAAACTACATGATTTGGAATTACTAGGATCTGAAACGAGAAACATACAGCAGCAGAAAACTGAACAATTAAAATGTAATTTACAATACATAATATGAAATTTGGTGAATTAAAAATACATTGTAATATACATTGGTGAGGGCGGGAGGGATTTCCAAATTTTCACAGCCAGCTCTTGTCGTTTCAAATCTAAGAAGGATAACTCGTCACAAACTAGGAGTTAAGATTCAAAACCTAATCCGGACTCTTTTCCGGCGCAACGATAACTGAATTGAAGCTTAGGCTTAAATTATATTATCTCTGATGCCTTAATGAAACAAAAACCATAAGGGCCACAGTTTAATATGATACATAGAAGTCTTCAATATACAATAATGCAATGCAATAAATCAATTAAGGTCAACTAATAATATCTGCAAATCGCAGGCAAATCAATTCAACATCACATAAATTGTCAAAGTGGTTACTGCAAAATGCTGGTATGGCAACCAAATTCAAATTCAACTATTTGTCACCACAAATCGTGGTAACATATGAAAGAAATAGATTTTGATCACCGTGAGAAACACAGGTAAGAGATCCAAACCGCTTAAGCAAGCTGTTAGCACAGCACTAGTCTAAAACATGCAGCAGATTTGCCATGTTGACAGTAACAAAAACTGTCAACCGCCATGAAATGGGGGATTTGCGGCATGAACTGTAGGCCCTTACCCAAAAATTCAGTTAGACGTTCAAAGCGCATCAACAAAGGTTACAATATGTCACGTGTTTCAATTCAAATTAACATATTTACAATATTTACAAACATACAATCCTTCTGTTGTAATCACACTAATTTATGATCGGGAATGTGATAGACATACTGTAAACCGGGAAATTTCGCGCTGTTTTAAATTCGCGGTTCACAGACAACATAAAGTGATAAAATGTATGCAGTATTATTTAGACAAAAACATGCTGTGTCATATTTTCCTGACGGTAAAGATCTGCCTTGATCTTTCTTAGGTAGTTTGACCACATCATCGAATTGTTTGTACAATTAATTAAAACTGTTTGATACTGGTTTAATTAATCCTACGCGAGATCGATAAATGACGATTCAACCCTACGGTTTTAACTATACTTACGCATTTTGTGAGTAGTTTTCTTATATATTCACCTCACTTGAGTTTTAAATGTTAAAGAGGAACAATGTATAAATTTCTGATAGAAACGTCTGAAAAACGAACTGAACTGGATTTGACATTGAAACAGCCAGCCTTGGCAATATTCGATGTTTTTAGTGCCCATCGACACGCGTCTGTCTTGGATGCATTACAGAGAGCGAACATTAAAGTTGTTTATGTACCAGCTGGTTGTACGGTCTAACTACAACCACTTGATCTCAACAAAGTGTTCAAGGACATCCTTAAGAAATAGTTTCATGACTGGTATGCTGACCAGGTAACGAAGTTTTTGAAGAAAAACAAGAAACTGGATAAATTTGAAATCGATTTGAGGTTAAGTATCATAAAGCCAATACACGCACGCTGGCTTTGTAAGAACACTCACACCGCCGGCATTGTTGTTAATCAGTAAACTCTTTGCTCCGTGACAAGTAACAGGTGTGGATTAAGGTTAAATTTTGATTTTCAAAATATTTAATTAACATGAAGATAAAGTGTATTTAATTCCCTTTATCAAATTTATATATTTCTAAAAACCTGTTTGATTTCTACACCTGTACATGATATGCCTTTGAGGTGAATTAATACTCACTGGTATGTTAAATCAATTTTATTGGTTAACAAAAATCCCTTTGTCTATTTGGCTTTAAAAACCTTTAGAAAAGTGTTCAGTAACTTATTATAACTTTATAGCTCTTCCTTCCTCTGAAAGAATATTATCCTTATATGCACAATTTTTGAGTAGAAGTATCAAATCTATCCAATCTATACAAAAAAAATATTTAAGATTTAATTTTGAGGATAACATTTACATAAGTAGACGAATGGGGGAACATATAAATAAAAAATTCAAATGTTAAATTTGTAGAAAGTTATAAGGAAAAAAGAGGGACAATAATCTCAGCTTCTATTCCTAAGTATGTCAGAGGAATTGATGGATGTACTACACAAGCATTTCCTGGGGCTACAATAGCCAGATTGGCTGATTTTGTTTCAAATGGTAGAATTAATTAAAAAAAATATAAATTTCGTTATTGTACATGTAGGAACAAATAATGTCTCCTCATCTCAATCTACAGATACTATTTCGTCTTATTATGGTGATTTGATTCATAAAATTAAAAGCAAGACAGATGCTAAGATTAGTTTTACTTCCTTATTACCTCGTTTGGTTGATTTTAAACTTTCAGAAAGATAACTTAATAAAGTAAATTCCAAGTTAAGAAGGTTATGCAACAGAAGATCTCTATTATTTTGTAATTTATATCGTTCATTTTTACACAATAACAAACCAGACCCGTCTTTTTACGCACCCAAAGATGGACTCCACTTAAATTTTTCTGGAACAGAGTTATTCAGAAAGAAAATTATCTTTATTATCAAACATCTCAGTTTATAGATTGCTTTAAGTTTTATTGATGTGATATTGTATTATTTATTTTATGTTGTATGTATTAGTACATAGTTTGCTGCGTAAATTTTCTTTTCTCGTTTCAGGGAGCTCCCATCCTATACATGATGATGTTCCCTGCTAGTTCCACTTGTGATCACCATACATCACTAGTGTTTTTTCTTTTTCTTCATGACCTTTATTATGTTTTGAAGGATTAAGATATGTTCCGAGAAAAGAAAAAAATACCAGTAATACCAGAGACAGTTATTGTATTTTTGGCGGCCGTAGCGGCGTGGCGTATTTTATTGCCAAAAATTTATTAATTTATTAAATGCAATGTGTTTATTTATGAAGCTTATTATGAATGATTAATTATTGTGTATTTGAATGTATGACTTATTTTCAAAATATTTAATTAACATGAAGATAAAGTGTATTTAATTCCCTTTATTAAATTTATATATTTCTAAAAACCTGTTTGATTTCTACACCTGTACATGATATGCCTTTGAGGTGAATTAATACTCACTGGTATGTTCAGATCAATTTTATTGGTTAACAAAAATCCCTTTGTCTATTTGGCTTTATAAACCTTTAGAAAAGTGTTCAGTAACTCATACTTGAAATTTTTTGATGTAAAACTTGATGTGAAGACGTAAAAATTCCCACCCACCTCTCCCCTTAAAAATATGCACTATAATAAGTTTATATTATTGTAAAATGCTTTAATTTGGTGAATTTTATTGCCAAAAATTTATTAATTTATTAAATGCAATGTGTTTATTTATGAAACTTATTATGCATGATTAATTATTGTGTATTTGAATGTATGACTTTGTGTATATAATTGATTTCGGCAATACAAGTAAAACTTATTATAGTTGTCTTTCTTTGAACTGTTCGCCCATGATTAATTGGTTGATTACGTGTGACATGTTTACACAACACTTACTGTTTATTGTGCTAATCAAATGTCAATTAATGTTTTAATATTTTAATAAGCTTATAAATAATAAATATTGTATCATTTTATTTGTATCTAATAATTTATTTTATGGAAAACAAATATCCTACATAGAACATCGCTTTGCATCCGACGTCTGCTTATAAATGGTCATGCTTTTTTCTCCTGATTTATCTATGAACAATTGTCGGATTTGGCATTTCCTTGAAATATTCTATTCTAATTACTAGTATTTTCCCTTTCTTGAAATATTCGCGACAGTTTTATTTTCGCGCTTCCAATGTTACCGCGAAGATAGCGAAAATAAAACTGCCACGAAAATTACCCGGTTTACAGATTTCAAATGTCTGTTAAATGTTTCAATAGCTCCCTGAATATTATTTAGAAGTACTAGTAATTCATTCTCTAACTCCGTAAGATGTACCCCATCATCTTTAAAATTTGCAGGGTGTTTTAAGTCAGGATACCGAATGTAGCAGCCTCCTGATTTCAGAACACACGAAGCAATACAGTTATTTAATCTGCGCCTGCTTCTTTCCATTGCCTCGAAATTATCTGAGTAGCGCCATGAAAACCGTGGTAGTATTTGGGACCATACAATTTTAATCTGAGGCATTTTTCGGGAAATACAACGTATTTTTAATTTTGTTTAATTTCATTTCTCATGTGACCGACCTTTTCATAACTCAAATCATTGCCGCCTACATGAAGAATCAAAAATTTAGGTGGATCTTCAAACCCCAGCATGGTGTAGATTTGATCACGAAGACGATTAACTACCATACCGCTTCGTCCCTGCCACCAAATCTGAAGGTTTAATCTTTGCAGTCCTAAGTTTACACCACCAGGGCGATGTCTCGATTGAATGAATGCATTCTTAATCAAAGAACTTCCAACTATCCAAACTTGTTCAGGAGTACCTAAAGATAAATTATTGATTTAGTTATCTAATATCTTTAAAAACTGACAGGTCGAATGCGCTGGATTTCTACCGACCGAGCTGGATAATTTCAGAATCAGACATGCCCCCAATGGGCAAATCTGTTGCCCTCCCGATTCTGAAAGAATGTGAACTAAAGGCTTTACAGTCTATATCTGCTCTCAGCAGAGATTTGTTTAGCATTGCAGTAAATTGGTAACGTGTAATAGGAGTTCCATCATAATGACAGAAAAGGGGGCCTGCAAATTTTGGTCTATCCTGAATATCAATACGGCTAAGTAAACAAGGACATATTTCAGGTTCGGTTTGCATTTTTAAGATCAGTGTAGCCCCTATACCATTTTGGTCTGTTTTAGATGAGGGAATACGCACTTTATGAAATTATGGGCAAATGTTATGTCATTCACAGAAATTATATGCCTTGTCACAGCATTGCTTACAGCAATTTCACTGATTCTACAAAGACCAAAATAAGTAAAAGAGAAGGCTGCACTAAACAATGTTGTCTCATGTTTGGAACTACATATCAAATGTAAAATTTTCAAAATCATTTTTAATGTATTCAGAGTTACCGGCAAACGAGAATCCCTATTTTTCTTTTTTGAACGTTTAGCATCCTCCAGCATTTTTCTGACCACAAACTTTTGAGTTGAATCCTCTAAATCATTGATCTTACTGAAAAAAATTATACCCGACAAGTAGCAATTTATTGACGAGTGCGACAGCTGAGCTTGAAAAAGATAAGCAACAAAATTACAAAGATCAAAAATGGAACTGGTCAAATATGTGGTAAAGCAAATCTTTGTCTGAATTCATAAAGGGCAATTAAACCTCTCTCGTATGTTTGCTTTGTGTTAGGAGCCAAAGAATTATGCAGTAGGTTTGTTATTGTATCATGTAAATTAAATTCAGGAACTCCGACGGAATTTGACCTGGACTCTTGTCTGTTTCTGGAGCCAGGAAACGGAATCTGTTATCCTGAAAACGTGAAAGGGAATCAGAAATTTTATTTTTCGCACTCGGGATATAAACTGCTTTGAATTGAACATTGTGAATCATTGATAATAACACAAAAGGTCGAATTAGCTTCATGATATTTTTGTCTTTAGACGATCTTTTATTCACGATACTCACAAGAGCCATGTTGTCAATGTGGAATAGAACTTTTTTATTTCCTAAAAGATGAACCCAAAGGAATATTGATAAAACCACTGGGACCAATTCGAGAAAAGTCATGTTTTTAATTAAATTTGAGGTTTTCCAAGAGTGCGGCCACCGTAACTGAGCCCATTTTCCTGCAAAATATGCCCCACAACCTAAGTCAGGTGTTCCCAAACTATCCGTAAATAACTTAAGAATTTCATCAGATGTCCAAACTCTATGGGGGAAAAACAATTGACAATTGAATTTTTCAATGAATTCTAACAAAAGTTGTATATCTGCTTTTACTTCACCATTTAAACGAATCCTATGATAGGGTCTCTTCGCATATAACATAAGATCATAAAACCGACGTAAAAAGGCTCTAGATGATGGAATAGCCCTCGAACGGAAAGATATTAAACCTACCGCAGATTCTAGTTCTTTGAAAGTAACTTTTTTCCACTGCATTAAAGGCTGAAGCAAATTTCTTAACTTTTCAAGCTTTTCAGGGGGGATAATTACCATCATATCAATGATAAATCCCAAAAATGTCAACACAGTGGTAGGACCAGATGTTTTTCCATGAGCAATCGGAACACCTAGTTCAATACATGCATGCTCAAAAGTATGCATCAATAACTCGCAAACACCTGCATTCGAGCTACCCATGAATATAAAATCATCAAGGTAGTGATCTAATGAATCTAGACCAGAACGAAATTTAACTAGTCAATCCAGGAAAGTTGAAACTTTTCAAAAAGGCTACACGATATTGAGCAGCCCATAGGCATACATTTATCAATGCAATATTTACCATCAAACTGCATACCCATGAAATCAAAGTCAGCAGGATGGACAGGGTGCAGACGAAAAACTGATTTAATGTCCATTTTTGCAAGTTTCGCGCCCTTACCTAAGACAGACATTTTATCTAAAATAGAGTCAAATGATGTATATGTAACTTTACAAAATTCTGGATCGATGACTGAATTGACACTATTACCTTCTGGGTGAGACAAATTTGTAATTAATCGCCACCCCCCATCCGGCTTCGGAACGAGACCTATCGGGGAAATACGCAAAGTTACTATTGGTACACTAGTGAATGGGCCTAAAATCCTACCGAGCTCAATCTCACTATTTAATTTTTTCAATGTTTCTTCTCCGTGCTCTTCGGCCGAAATTAACTCAGGTACTCCAGTCAACTGGTCTTCCTTGATAGAGGGTTGCTGCTAACAAGGAAGCTACTGAACCAAGGGCTCCTAGTAGTTAATTTGAGGTCATCACTTCGAAAGTGTTACCATCGCCACCATCACTTGCTTAGTCGCTACGGGATATTTGTGTCACAAACGACCACGGAAATGTTCTGTTTGTCGTGGTCACAAATCCTGTCCTTTCACTCGTTACATGTCGTTGGGATTTTTAGAAGAGTAACACGACGGGTACCACATATGGAACAGGAACTGCTTACTCTTCCTGAGAACCTGAGTTCAGCCCCAGTTTTAGTTGCTCGATCTTTACTTTTCTGTGTAATGTTTTGTAGATCGTTGTTTGTCCAATTTTCTTTTGGTCATTGTATTGTCTGTCCTTCGATTTGCGGATTCTGATGACCCTTTTAGTAATGGATGTGTTATGGCCTAGATTATATGCTTGTGTTAGTACAGTTAATATGCTTTGTTGCAATTTTGCAAAGAGATTCTACCACGAAATAAAAATCACATAGACAAAGGTAAAATACCAATTGCTGGGAAAAGCTAACAAATATCACATTTAGAATACAAGTGAAGCATAAATTCAGGAATAAATACATTTGCCAAAGAGAGTGACATTATTCATATAATTGTAATTTTGAATCTGATTTCAATTGGATTTTTTTCATCAAGTGTCGGTTAATAAGAGATGTTGATAATATTTCAACATCCAATTTGGATGATATTTTATATTTTTATCTCTCTTTTTGCAAGATCTCTCTGAATTTGCAGATGGTGTTACATAGCTCTTTATATATTTTGATTTATTGCATATCGGAATAAAAAACATACATTTAATTGGTTGAACACTCTCCATGTGCCCTACACTATTCGCGATACAGATTGGGATGCTGAAGTAGACCGGTCCAAAAGCCATGTATAGACTAGTGCTACCGGTCTATACACGGGTAATGAAATATTTCTGTGAATCTATATTGTGTGTGTCAGATTCTGGTCTTCAATGCAATAAACACAATAGTTACTGGATATAGATGACACTATCATGATAGACCTTAAGTAAGTGTTTTACTTCATCTGCTTAATATGAACATTTTCTTACCCTTTTTCATGATTAATTGTTGTGATATGAAGAAAATGTTGGGGGATGTAACCTCGGGATTCTACATAGACTTAAGTTAAACATTTCCATTGAAATAGATGTAAAAAATTGAGGATGGATACTTGCTTGCTTCAGATCCTTCTATTATCAAATTCCAGGATCAATTTATGAACACATGAAATTAGTCTTTCATTTTAATTTGTTACTTTTTCTTTTTCTTCAGTTCAAGATTAAGTATATCAAGAGCACTTCTGGCTTTGACAAAATAAATTGCAAGTACTTCCATCTCTAGAGCTTCAGAGAATCGTGCCACAAGCTCCTTGACAGTAGCAATACCTCCGTTCTTTTCCTGCCATTTTAACAGAATCAGATAACAAACCGTAGTAGCACTTCCTCGAGATATATCTACAATCCTGTCTAACTCTTCTTGACTTAACCAAAATGCAGTTCTTACAACATCTAGTTTTAAGGGATTAATAGCCTCGCCGAAATGTTCTAAATCTTCCTCTGTTAGAATTCTCGCTTTGGTCTTGTGTGGGATCTTTCCAACCCATTTATGACTATCTTCTTCCGAGAAGGTAGATATAAAACTGTCCTCAGAATGGCGTGTTCTGTTCTCTAAAACAACAAGTAATGTATATCTTTAATCTACCTACTCGAATCTTACTTGAAATATCCGGCCAATGGTAATTTCCATGATTATTATATGATTTAAAAACGATTGGCAATATATTTTCGTCTAGAACGTCGTTCCCATGTTCAAATTTCGAAATTAACCCGGTTCTACTTATTTGTTTTAATGTTGTCATAATTGTTTTAGCACAGATCGAGTGTTCGATTCCCGGTCGATTAAACCAGAAACTTACAAAATTGTAATTTGGTGCTTCTCCTCTAAGCTCACAACATTAAGGAGTGAGAGCAAAGACTGGTTGAATCGGGATCATCGCAGCATTAATGAGTGAGAGCAAAGATTGGTTGGCTCGGGAACAGATAATGTATCCCAGAGCTCGGATTATTAAGGAGTGAGAGCAAAGACTGGTTGGCTCGGGATCATCGCAACATTAAAGAGTGAGAGCAAAGACTGGTTGGATCGGGATCATCGCAGCATTAAGGAGTGAGAGGAAAGACTGGTTGGCTCGGGATCAGGTAATGTATCACAGCTCGCAGCATTAAGGAGTGAGAGCAAAGACTGGTTGGCTCGGGATCATCGCAGCATTAAGGAGTGAGAGCAAAGACTGGTTGGCTCGGGATCATCGCAGCATTAAGGAGTGAGAGCAAAGACTGGTTGATTCCGGATCATCGCAGCATTAAGGAGTGAGAGCAAAGACTGGTTGGCTCCGGATCATCGCAGCATTAAGGAGTGAGAGCAAAGACTGGTTGGCTCCGGATCATTGCAGCATTAAGGAGTGAGAACAAAGACTGGTTTACTCGGGATCAAGTAATGTATCCCAGCTCACAGCATTAAGGAGTGAGAGCAAAGACTGGTTGGCTCGGGATCATCAGAGCATTAAGGAGTGAGAGCAAAGATTGGTTGGCTCGAGATCATCGCAGCATTAAGAAGTGAGAGCAAAGACTGGTTGGCTCGGGATCATCGCATCATTAAGGAGTGAGAGCAAAGACTGGTTGGCTCGGGATCATCGCAGCATTAAGGAGTGAGAGCAAAGACTGGTTGGCTCCGGATCATCGTAACATTAAGGAGTGAGAACAAAGACTGTTTGGCTCCGGATCATCGCAGCATTAAGGAGTGAGAGGAAAGACTGGTTGGCTCCGGATCATCGCAGCATTAAGGAGTAAGAACAAAGACTGGTTGACTCGATATCAAGTAATGTATCCCAGCTCACAGCATTAAGGAATGAGAGCAAAGACTGGTTGTCTCGGGATCATCAGAGCATTAAGGAGTGAGAGCAAAGATTGGTTGGCTCGGGATCATCGCAGCATTAAGGAGTGAGAGCAAAGACTGGTTGGTTCCGAATCATCGCAGCATTAAGGAGTGAGAACAAAGACTGGTTTACTCGGGATCAAGTAATGTATCCCAGCTCACAGCATTAAGGAGTGAGAGCAAAGACTGGTTGGCTCGGGATCATCAGAGCATTAAGGAGTGAGAGTAAAGATTGGTTGGCTCGGGATCATCGCAGCATTAAGAAGTGAGAGCAAAGACTGGCTGGCTAGGGATCATCGCAGCATTAAGGAGTGAGAGCAAAGACTGGTTGGCTCCGGATCATCGCAACATTAAGGAGTGAGAACAAAGACTGTTTGACTCGGGATCAGGTAATGTATCCCAGCTCACAGCATTAAGGAGTGAGAGCGAAAACTGGTTGACTCGGGATCATCGCAGGATTAAGGAGTGAGAGCAAAGACTGGTTGGCTCAGGATCAGGTAATGTATCCCAGAGCTCGCAGTATTAAGGAGTGAGAGCAAAGACTGGTTGGCTCGGGATCATCGCAGCATTAAGGAGTGAGAGGAAAGACTGGTTGGCCTGGGATCAGGTAATGTATCCCAGCTCGCAGCACTAAGGAGTGAGGGCAAAGATTGGCTGGCTCGGGATCATGGCAACATTAAGGAATGAGAGCAAAGACTGGTTGGCTCCGGATCATCGCAGCATTAAGGAGTGAGAACAAAGACTGGTTGGCTCGGGATCATCAGAGCATTAAGGAGTGAGAGCAAAGATTGGTTGGCTCGGGATCATCGCAGCATTAAGGAGTGAGAGCAAAGACTGGTTGGCTCGGGATCATCACAGCATTAAGGAGTGAGAGCAAAGACTGGTTGGCTCGGGATCATCGCATCATTAAGGAGTGAGAGCAAAGACTGGTTAGCTCGGGATCATCGCAGCATTAAGGAGTGAGAGCAAAGACTGGTTGGCTCGGGATCAGGTAATGTATCCCAGAGCTTGCAGTATTAAGGAGTGAGAGCAAAGACTGGTTGGCTCGGGATCATCGGAGCATTAAGGAGTGAGAGCAAAGATTGGTTGGCTCTGGATCATCGCAGCATTAAGGAGTGAGAGCAAAGACCGGTTGGCTCGGGATCATCGCATCATTAAGGAGTGAGAGCAAAGACTGGTTGGTTCGGGATCAGGTAATGTATCCCAGAGCTCGCAGCATTAAGGAGTGAGAGCAAAGACTGGTTGACTCGGGATCAGGTAATGTATCCCAGAGCTCGCAGCATTAAGGAGTGAGAGCAAAGACTGGTTGACTCGAGATAAGGTAATGTATCCCAGAGCTCGCAGCATTAAGGAGTGAGAGCAAAGACTGGTTAACCCAGGAGCAGGTAATGTATCCCAGAGCTCGCAGCATTAAGGAGTGAGAGCAAAGACCGGTTGACTCGGGATCAGGTAATGTATCCCAGAGCTCGCAGCATTAAGGAGTGAGAGCAAAGACTGGTTGACTCGGGGTCATCGCAGCAGTAAGGTGTGAGAGCAAAGACTGGTTGACTCGAGATCAGGTGATGTATCCCAGAGCTCGCAGCATTAAGGAGTGAGAGCAAAGACTGGTTGGCTCGGGATCAGGTAATGTATCCCAGAGCTCGCAGCATTAAGGAGAGAGAGCAAAGACTGGTTGACTCGGGATCATCGCAGCATTAAGGAGTGAGAGCAAAGACTGGTTGACTCAGGAGCAGGTAATGTATCCCAGAGCTCACAGCATTAAGGAGTGAGAGCAAAGACCGGTTGACTCGGGATCAGGTAATGTATCCCAGAGCTCGCAGCATTAAGGAGTGAGAGCAAAGACTGGTTGACTCGGGATCATCGCAGCATTAAGGAGTGAGAGCAAAGACTGGTTGGCTCCGGATCATCGCATCATTAAGGAGTGAGAACAAAGACTGGTTGACTCGGGATCAAGTAATGTATCCCAGCTCACAGCATTAAGGAGTGAGAGCAAAGACTGGTTGGCTCGGGATCACCAGAGCATTAAGGAGTGAGAGCAAAGATTGGTTGGCTCGGGATCATCGCAGCATTAAGGAGTGAGAGCAAAGACTGGTTGGCTCGGGATCATCGCATCATTAAGGAGTGAGAACAAAGACTGCTTGACTCGGGATCAGGTAATGTATCCAGCTCACAGCATTAAGGAGTGAGAGCGAAAACTGGTTGACTCGGGATCATCGCAGCATTAAGGAGTGAGAGCAAAGACTTGTTGGCTCAGGATCAGGTAATGTATCCCAGAGCTCGCAGTATTAAGGAGTGAGAGCAAAGACTGTATGGCTCGGGATCATCGCAGCATTAAGGAGTGAGAACAAAGACTGGTTGGCTCGGGATCATCGCAGCATTAAGGAGTGAGAGGAAAGACTGGTTGGCCTGGGATCAGGTAATGTATCCCAGCTCGCAGCATTAAGGAGTGAGGGCAAAGATTGGTTGGCTCGGGATCATGGCAACATTAAGGAGTGAGAGCAAAGACTGGTTGGCTCCGGATCATCGCAGCATTAAGGAGTGAGAACAAAGACTGGTTGGCTCGGGATCATCAGAGCATTAAGGAGTGAGAGCAAAGATTGGTTGGCTTGGGATCATCGCAGCATTAAGGAGTGAGAGCAAAGACTGGTTGGCTCGGGATCATCGCAGCATTAAGGAGTGAGAGCAAAGACTGGTTGGCTCGGGATCATCGCATCATTAAGGAGTGAGAGCAAAGACTGGTTAGCTCGGGATCATCGCAGCATTAAGGAGTGAGAGCAAAGACTGGTTAGCTCGGGATCATCGCAGCATTAAGGAGTGAGAGCAAAGACTGGTTAGCTCGGGAGTATCGCAGCATTAAGGAGTGAGAGCAAAGACTGGTTGGCTCGGGATCAGGTAATGTATCCCAGAGCTTGCAGTATTAAGGAGTGAGAGCAAAGACTGGTTGGCTCGGGATCATCGGAGCATAAAGGAGTGAGAGCAAAGACTGGTTGGCTCGGGATCATCAGAGCATTAAGGAGTGAGAGCAAAGATTGGTTGGCTCGAGATCATCGCAGCATTAAGAAGTGAGAGCAAAGACTGGTTGGCTCGGGATCATCGCAGCATTAAGGAGTGAGAGCAAAGACTGGTTGGCTCCGGATCATCGCAACATTAAGGAGTGAGAACAAAGACTGTTTGGCTCCGGATCATCGCAGCATTAAGGAGTGAGAGGAAAGACTGGTTGGCTCCGGATCATCGCAGCATTAAGGAGTGAGAACAAAGACGGGTTGACTCGATATCAAGTAATGTATCCCAGCTGACAGCATTAAGGAATGAGAGCAAAGACTGGTTGTCTCGGGATCATCAGAGCATTAAGGAGTGAGAGCAAAGATTGGTTGGCTCGGGATCATCGCAGCATTAAGGAGTGAGAGCAAAGACTGGTTGGTTCCGAATCATCGCAGCATTAAGGAGTGAGAGCAAAGACTGGTTGGCTCCGGATCATCGCAGCATTAAGGAGTGAGAACAAAGACTGGTTTACTCGGGATCAAGTAATGTATCCCAGCTCACAGCATTAAGGAGTGAGAGCAAAGACTGGTTGGCTCGGGATCATCGCGGCATTAAGGAGTGAGAGCAAAGACTGGTTGGCTCAGGATCAAATAATGTATCCCAGAGCTCGCAGTATTAAGGAGTGAGAGCAAAGACTGGTTGGCTCGGGATCATCGCAGCATTAAGGAGTGAGAACAAAGACTGGTTGGCTCGGGATCATCGCAGCATTAAGGAGTGAGAGGAAAGACTGGTTGGCCTGGGATCAGGTAATGTATCCCAGCTCGCAGCATTAAGGAGTGAGGGCAAAGATTGGTTGGCTCGGGATCATGGCAACATTAAGGAGTGAGAGCAAAGACTGGTTGGCTCCGGATCATCGCAGCATTAAGGAGTGAGAACAAAGACTGGTTAGCTCGGGATCATCAGAGCATTAAGGAGTGAGAGCAAAGATTGGTTGGCTCGGGATCATCGCAGCATTAAGGAGTGAGAGCAAAGACTGGTTGGCTCGGGATCATCGCAGCATTAAGGAGTGAGAGCAAAGACTGGTTGGCTCGGGATCATCGCATCATTAAGGAGTGAGAGCAAAGACTGGTTAGCTCGGGATCATCGCAGCATTAAGGAGTGAGAGCAAAGACTGTTTAGCTCGGGATCATCGCAGCATTAAGGAGTGAGAGCAAAGACTGGTTGGCTCGGGATCAGGTAATGTATCCCAGAGCTTGCAGTATTAAGGAGTGAGAGCAAAGACTGGTTGGCTCGGGATCATCGGAGCATTAAGGAGTGAGAGCAAAGATTGGTTGGCTCTGGATCATCGCAGCATTAAGGAGTGAGAGCAAAGACCGGTTGGCTCGAGATCATCGCATCATTAAGGAGTGAGAGCAAAGACCGGTTGGCTCGAGATCATCGCATCATTAAGGAGTGAGAGCAAAGACTGGTTGGTTCGGGATCAGGTAATGTATCCCAGAGCTCGCAGCATTAAGGAGTGAGAGCAAAGACTGGTTGACTCGGGATCAGGTAATGTATCCCAGAGCTCGCAGCATTAAGGAGTGAGAGCAAAGACTGGTTGACTCGGGATAAGGTAATGTATCCCAGAGCTCGCAGCATTAAGGAGTGAGAGCAAAGACTGGTTAACCCGCAGTAGGTAATGTATCCCAGAGCTCGCAGCATTAAGGAGTGAGAGCAAAGACCGGTTGAATCGGGATCAGGTAATGTATCCCAGAGCTCGCAGCATTAAGGAGTGAGAGCAAAGACTGGTTGACTCGGGGTCATTGCAGCATTAAGGAGTGAGAGCAAAGACTGGTTGACTCGGGATCAGGTAATGTATCCCAGAGCTCGCAGCATTAAGGAGTGAGAGCAAAGACTGGTTGACTCGGGATCAGGTGATGTATCCCAGAGCTCGCAGCATTAAGGAGTGAGAGCAAAGACTGGTTGGTTCGGGATCAGGTAATGTATCCCAGAGCTCGCAGCATTAAGGAGAGAGAGCAAAGACTGGTTGACTCGGGATCATCGCAGCATTAAGGAGTGAGAGCAAAGACTGGTTGACTCAGGAGCAGGTAATGTATCCCAGAGCTCGCAGCATTAAGGAGTGAGAGCAAAGACCGGTTGGCTCGGGATCAGGTAATGTATCCAAGAGCTCGCAGCATTAAGGAGTGAGAGCAAAGACTGGTTGACTCGGGATCATCGCAGCATTAAGGAGTGAGAGCAAAGACTGGTTGGCTCCGGATCATCGCAGCATTAAGGAGTGAGAACAAAGACTGGTTGACTCGGGATCAAGTAATGTATCCCACCTCACAGCATTAAGGAGTGAGAGCAAAAACTGGTTGGTTCGGGATCATCAGAGCATTAAGGAGTGAGAGCAAAGATTGGTTGGCTCGGGATCATCGCAGCATTAAGGAGTGAGAGCAAAGACCGGTTGGCTCCGGATCATTGCATCATTAAGGAATGAGAGCAAAGACTGGTTGGCTCGGGATCATCGCAGCATTAAGGAGTGAGAGCAAAGACTGGTTGGCTCCGGATCATCGCAACATTAAGGAGTGAGAACAAAGACTGTTTGACTCGGGATCAGGTAATGTATCCAGCTCACAGCATTAAGGAGTGAGAGCGAAAACTGGTTGACTCGGGATCATCGCAGCATTAAGGAGTGAGAGCAAAGACTGGTTGGCTCAGGATCAGGTAATGTATCCCAGAGCTCGCAGTATTAAGGAGTGAGAGCAAAGACTGGTTGGCTCGGGATCATCGCAGCAGTAAGGAGTGAGAACAAAGACTGGTTGCTTCGGGATCATCGCAGCATTAAGGAGTGAGAGGAAAGACTGGATGGCCTGGGATCAGGTAATGTATCCCAGCTCGCGGCATTAAGGAGTGAGGGCAAAGATTGGTTGGCTCGGGATCATGGCAACATTAAGGAGTGAGAGCAAAGACTGGTTGGCTCCGGATCATCGCAGCATTAAAGAGTGAGAACAAAGACTGGTTGGCTCGGGATCATCAGAGCATTAAGGAGTGAGAGCAAAGATTGGTTGGCTCGGGATCATCGCAGCATTAAGGAGTGAGAGCAAAGACTGGTTGGCTCGGGATCATCGCAGCATTAAGGAATGAGAGCAAAGACTGGTTGGCTCGGGATCATCGCATCATTAAGGAGTGAGAGCAAAGACTGGTTAGCTCGGGATCATCGCAGCATTAAGGAGTGAGAGCAAAGACTGGTTAGCTCGGGATCATCGCAGCATTAAGGAGTGAGAGCAAAGTCTGGTTGGCTCGGGATCAGGTAATGTATCCCAGAGCTTGCAGTATTAAGGAGTGAGAGCAAAGACAGGTTGGCTCGGGAAAATCGGAGCATTAAGGAGTGAGAGCAAAGATTGGTTGGCTCTGGATCATCGCAGCATTAAGGAGTGAGAGCAAAGACTGGTTGGCTCGGGATCATCGCATCATTAAGGAGTGAGAGCAAAGACTGGTTGGTTCGGGATCAGGTAATGTATCCCAGAGCTCGCAGCATTAAGGAGTGAGAGCAAAGACTGGTTGACTCGGGATCATGTAATGTATCCCAAAGCTCGCAGCATTAAGGAGTGAGAGCAAAGACTGGTTGGCTTGGGATCATCGCAGCATTAAGGAGTGAGAGCAAAGACTGGTTGACTCAGGAGCAGGTAATGTATCCCAGAGCTCGCAGCATTAAGGAGTGAGAGCAAAGACCGGTTGACTCGGGATCAGGTAATGTATCCCAGAGCTCGCAGCATTAAGGAGTGAGAGCAAAGACTGGTTGACTCGGTATCATCGCAGCATTAAGGAGTGAGAGCAAAGACTGGTTGGCTCCGGATCATCGCAGCATTAAGGAGTGAGAACAAAGACTGGTTGACTCGGGATCAAGTAATGTATCCCAGCTCACAGCATTAAGGAGTGAGAGCAAAGACTGGTTGGCTCGGGATCATCAGAGCATTAAGGAGTGAGAGCAAAGATTGGTTGGCTAGGGATCATCGCATCATTAAGGAGTGAGAGCAAAGACTGGTTAGCTCGGGATCATCGCAGCATTAAGGAGTGAGAGCAAAGACTGGTTAGCTCGGGAGCATCGCAGCATTAAGGAGTGAGAGCAAAGACTGGTTGGCTCGGGATCATCGCAGCATTAAGGAGTGAGAGGAAAGACTGGTTGGCCTGGGATCAGGTAATGTATCCCAGCTCGCAGCATTAAGGAGTGAGGGCAAAGATTGGTTGGCTCGGGATCATGGCAACATTAAGGAGTGAGAGCAAAGACTGGTTGGCTCCGGATCATCGCAGCATTAAAGAGTGAGAACAAAGACTGGTTGGCTCGGGATCATCAGAGCATTAAGGAGTGAGAGCAAAGATTGGTTGGCTCGGGATCATCGCAGCATTAAGGAGTGAGAGCAAAGACTGGTTGGCTCGGGATCATCGCAGCATTAAGGAATGAGAGCAAAGACTGGTTGTCTCGGGATCATCGCATCATTAAGGAGTGAGAGCAAAGACTGGTTAGCTCGGGATCATCGCAGCATTAAGGAGTGAGAGCAAAGACTGGTTAGCTCGGGATCATCGCAGCATTAAGGAGTGAGAGCAAAGTCTGGTTGGCTCGGGATCAGGTAATGTATCCCAGAGCTTGCAGTATTAAGGAGTGAGAGCAAAGACTGGTTGGCTCGGGAAAATCGGAGCATTAAGGAGTGAGAGCAAAGATTGGTTGGCTCTGGATCATCGCAGCATTAAGGAGTGAGAGCAAAGACTGGTTGGCTCGGGATCATCGCATCATTAAGGAGTGAGAGCAAAGACTGGTTGGTTCGGGATCAGGTAATGTATCCCAGAGCTCGCAGCATTAAGGAGTGAGAGCAAAGACTGGTTGACTCGGGATCATGTAATGTATCCCAGAGCTCGCAGCATTAAGGAGTGAGAGCAAAGACTGGTTGACTCGGGATCAGGTAATGTATCCCAGAGCTCGCAGCATTAAGGAGTGAGAGCAAAGACTGGTTGACTCAGGAGCAGGTAATGTATCCCAGAGCTCGCAGCATTAAGGAGTGAGAGCAAAGACCGGTTGACTCGGGATCAGGTAATGTATCCCAGAGCTCGCAGCATTAAGGAGTGAGAGCAAAGACTGGTTGACTCGGGATCATCGCAGCATTAAGGTGTGAGAACAAAGACTGGTTGACTCGGGATCAGGTGATGTATCCTAGAGCTCGCAGCATTAAGGAGTGAGAGCAAAGACTGGTTGGCTCGGGATCATCGCAGCATTAAGGAGTGAGAGCAAAGACTGGTTGACTCAGGAGCAGGTAATGTATCCCAGAGCTCGCAGCATTAAGGAGTGAGAGCAAAGACCGGTTGACTCGGGATCAGGTAATGTATCCCAGAGCTCGCAGCATTAAGGAGTGAGAGCAAAGACTGGTTGACTCGGGATCATCGCAGCATTAAGGAGTGAGAGCAAAGACTGGTTGGCTCCGAATCATCGCAGCATTAAGGAGTGAGAACAAAGACTGGTTGACTCGGGATCAAGTAATGTATCCCAGCTCACAGCATTAAGGAGTGAGAGCAAAGACTGGTTGGCTCGGGATCATCAGAGCATTAAGGAGTGAGAGCAAAGATTGGTTGGCTCGGGATCATCGCATCATTAAGGAGTGAGAGCAAAGACTGGTTAGCTCGGGATCATCGCAGCATTAAGGAGTGAGAGCAAAGATTGGTTAGCTCGGGAGCATCGCAGCATTAAGGAGTGAGAGCAAAGACTGGTTGGCTCGGGACCAGGTAATGTATCCCAGAGCTTGCAGTATTAAGGACTGAGAGCAAAGACTGGTTGGCTCGGGATCATCGGAGCATTAAGGAGTGAGAGCAAAGATTGGTTGGCTCTGGATCATCGCAGCATTAAGGAGTGAGAGCAAAGACTGGTTGGCTCGGGATCATCGCATCATTAAGGAGTGAGGGCAAAGACTGGTTGGCTCAGGATCATCGCAGCATTAAGGAGTGAGAGCAAACACTGGTTGGTTCGGGATCAGGTAATGTATTCCAGCTCGCAGCAATAAGGAGTGAGAGTAAAGACTGGTTAACCTGGGATCAGGTAATGTATCCCAAAATCTCCCAGCATTAAGGAGTGAGAACAAAGACTGGTTGACTCGTGATCAGGTAATGTATCCCAGAGCTCGCAGCATTAAGGAGTGAGAGCAAAGACTGGTTGACTCAGGAGCAGGTAATGTATCCCAGAGCTCGCAGCATTAAGGAGTGAGAGCAAAGACTGGGTGGCTCGGGATCAGGTAATGTATCCCAGAGCTCGCAGCATTAAGGAGAGAGAGAGCAAAGACTGGTTGACTCGGGATCATCGCAGCATTAAGGAGTGAGAGCAAAGACTGGTTGACTCAGGAGTAGGTAATGTATCCCAGAGCTCGCAGCATAAAGGAGTGAGAGCAAAGACCGGTTGACTCGGGATCAGGTAATGTATCCCAGAGCTCGCAGCATTAAGGAGTGAGAGCAAAGACTGGTTGACTCGGGATCATCGCAACATTAAGGAGTGAGAGCAAAGACTGGTTGACTCGGGATCAGGTGATGTATCCCAGAGCTCACATCATTAAGGAGTGAGAGCAAAGACTGGTTGGCTCGGGATCAGGTAATGTATCCCAGAGCTCGCAGCATTAAGGAGAGAGAGCAAAGACTGGTTGACTCGGGATCATCGCAGCATTAAGGAGTGAGAGCAAAGACTGGTTGACTCAGGAGCAGGTAATGTATCCCAGAGCTCGCAGCATTAAGGAGTGAGAGCAAAGACTGGTTGACCCGGGATCAGGTAATGTATCCCAGAGCTCGCAGCATTAAGGAGTGAGAGCAAAGACTGGTTGACTCGGGATCATCGCAGCATTAAGGAGTGAGAGCAAAGACTGGTTGACCCGGGATCAGGTGATGTATACCAGAGCTCACAGCATTAAGGAGTGAGAGCAAAGACTGGTTGACTGGGGATCATCGCAGCATTAAGGAGTGGGAGCAAAGACTGGTTGGGTCGGGATCAGCTAATATATCCCAGTAGACTGTTTCAGTGAGCTAGCACCATAGAAACCCAACTAAGCATTGTGGTCTAGTTAAAATCGGACATCATTATCATCTCACTGAATTTTAACTTTTTCTCACCATGATATAGCTAAAATGCTCCTTTCGCGTTAGACAACACCCACTCACTCATTTTGGCACAATACGTATTCAAACTATCAATTGAGTATTTTCATAATCATATTAAGACTCGTTACCGTAATTGACTATGAGTAACAGAGCGGGTGTTTTAGTAGAAACAGGAACTGCTGATCCTTCGCGAGCACTTGGAGTCACCCCCATTTTTGGTCCGTTACTAATCTTTATAGTTTTTTGTGTTGTGTTTGTTTGGTTTTGTTTGTCTTTGTTCTGTATCTTATGCATGGTTTAGACTATGATTCTGAATTGTCCATTCAAAATTGATTCTTCTGGTTTTTTTTAGCGTTTATATATTATGGACCATTATTGTATCTTTGTGATAGTGAAGTACGAATCTATCATATTAAAGAATTTATTACGTCTTTTATTTTATTATTGACTTAATACCTTGGAAATGTCTTGTGTTGTTATGTGACTTCATTATCCTTCTAATTTCGTCTTCACTTCTTTCTATAATTTGTACATGATTCTGGTCGAATTCGCTGAGTATCTTTTCAAAACCTCCATATTTTCCAACTTCAACAAAATGATTTTTTCTAAAGCTTCAAATACGTCTATGAAGTTTTTTTTTACACTTTTCGATAAAACGGATACCATATATGGAACTAGTCTCCTTATTGACTGATGGATCGATGACATTGCTCAAGTTTGCAAGTAGTCTAAGATGGACCTCTTGTGCTGCCGTTGGATAATTTCTCTTTGGATCTCTTGAATCACGATAATAATTCCTTGCTGTTGAGTTCCTTCTGTCTGAATCAATTTTATATTAAATAAAATTAATTCTGTATTATTGGAGAATTCTTCTCTCCGGATACTTTTTCGTTCCTTTGGTTATTACTTCTTTTCTACTTATATTAGCTTTTTTGAAAAATGAAAGAATACTTTTACTTTACATATCCATAAAACAAAATAACAAGACCCAATGCCTTATATGTACGTGTATTAGGAATTTGTAGAGTGTCGCGTATTAGAACTTGATTATTGTGACCTTGACATTTGAACACAAGGTCAAATAATTGATTATTTATCATACCACTGTCTGGGCAGAACTTTATTATCTAAAGTATCAGTATATAAATATTTTGTATGTATATGTATTTCAAACATATAGGACATTGTGCAACTGCAACCTCTGACAAATCTTCACCTTGTTGAAGGTAGTCAGTAGTTAGAACAAGAAAAAGTAGAAGTTTGGCAATGGCTAGAGGTCGGAAATGCGGTTTTGACCATCAGTAAAACAAAACTTGAACGACTCTGACATTAAGTTGAAATTCTTGTTAAACACCTATCATCTTGTGAATTACATATTTATCATTGACTTTTCACAAAAGTTAAATCTTTGATCTTTGTGGTTTAGTTTGAGAGTTTTCTTAGAGGCAGTGGAATTGCTCATTACTGTTAGTATTGTTGGATATATCCACTGTCATTGTGCCATTTTTCATATTAAGTTTTGCACAATAAAATGAACAACAGTTCTAAAATCTAATGTAAAAATCGTAGAAAAAGAGACAAAAATTTATACACCTAGCACAAATTTATACACCTAACACAAATTTATACACCTAGCATAGATTTATACACCTGGCACAAATTTATATACCTAACACAAATGTATACACCTAACACAAATTTATACACCTAGCACAAATTTATACACCTAGCACAAATTTATACACCTAGCATAGATTTATACACCTGGCACAAATTTATACACCTAACACAAATTTATACACCTAACACAAATTTATACACCTAGCATAAATTCACATGACCGTTAACTTTCCTAAATTGAGATATATAGGTTAATCAATATAAGAAGAATGCCAGAACCAACGTCGCCACTGATGTGGAATTAAGGTATACAAGACCCTGTTTTATACCCATCATGATAATAATTCGACTTTAACAATACTAAGATTTATGTTAAATAAGTTGCTAAGAAAAGTTTGAAGATACCAAAGGGATAATCAGAAGCCGTAAATTAAAGAAGGTCAGACAATGTCATGACCAAAAACAAAAAACAAAAAAACAATGATCTACAAAACACTACATAGAAAACTAATATTGAGCAACACGAACCCCACTAAAAAAGGGGGGCTCAGGTGCTCCAGTCAACTGTTCTTCTGAAACTAAGACATTTCCCAGAATATCAAACTAATATTTTGTGAATATTGTTACAACATTCTGTAATAGTGTGTTTTCTGTAGAATTTTGACCTTCGGAATTACATGTTGCTTTCTTTGTTGGTTTTATATGTTAACAGTCTTTGGCGGTCAAATTTAAAGCTGCGATGGTATGGTTATTGAATTTACATCAATATATACTATCACTGCTAATTACAACTCAAGTCATGTGTTGTGCATTTCTGTATGATTTTTGTCAGTGAGTTGCTTCAGATCGGAGGGTTTCTACAGGTGCTCTGGCTACCTCTGGCTACCTCCAATAATAAAACCCAATGTCACGAAATAATTGAAATATTGTTTAAAGTGGAGTTGAACTCCGATAACATATCAACCTATATACATTTTATAATGCAGATTAAAAGACGAAAACTACATAAATACAGTTTGTACTACAACAAATCAAGCGAATCAAATATGATTTGTTCTTTCATTTGTTACATATATCAAAGTGGTACTTTATTTCTTATCGTCAACATACAACCTATTAACACTAATTTATTTAACAAGACCTATTTCACTTTTTTAAAATTCTATTTCATTTATAACATGGATAGATTCCAGATTTAAATATACATCTATGGGAAGTTGCATGACGTTTTTTAAATCAATTTAAACTACTCAGGTAGAAACAGGTATTTAGTGTAGAAGGAAGTACAAGGAACAACTTGTTTTTACCTCTTCTGGATAAAAATGGACGGTAATAGCATGATTGGTAAAACGCGTGGCGATTATACTGTTCAAAAAGATGTTGGGAAAGGAACATTTGGACAAGTTTACCAGGTGACAAGAACTGATCAGATTCCTACAAGCGCGGGCACATATCAGGTATATATCATTGTTTTTTAAATACATAATAGATATACATGTATGTATATATTACCTCTTTTAGGGTAGATAACATGTTGTTTATACATTTATTTAGGATTTTCTGTTGATTGCATATGTTCTTACAATCAATATTTAATTTGATTTTATCAGATTAAAGGTGTTCTAAAAAACGTGCCGATAATAAATAATGTCAAAATGGAACAACTTGATATACAATAAAACTAGTAGGGAGAAATTACCCTACGTGACACAGCGTTTGTCCCCTGCAAAGCTTTAAAGAGCATTAAGTCATTTTACCTTTTTTTCAACAATATGCTTTTATTTTCAGAAATTGTTTTCTTTTTCACCAGGTAAAACACAAGTACATTTTTGTATGTATTTGTTTATATTCACATTTTGTTTGTTACATTCTTATACGTAGCTCGCTAGTTCTAATAATAAAACCCTAAATGCTCGCTTACTCGCAAGGGTTATAACGGGATGCCATTACACGTAATGGAGCACCCGCCGAGATTTTTTGCGCTCGCTTACAGAGCTTCTGATGCCTGCATTTATCAATAATAAGACATAACCTTTCCTTTTGTCCATTATTATAACAAGTTTTTATCACCTACCAGTATTTTAGAATGTAATTCCCACAAAATAAAAATCTTCTATCTGAACATTTTGAATTTCGTCATTTCCGGCCTCACTATTTGGATGTCGATACTATATTTGGCGATTGAGGCGTGAATATTTACATCAGCGTGTAGTAAGAAATACCATATTTAGAAAAGCTCCGCCTTCCGTAGTTTCCGGTTATGGAAAACGATCGATAAATTTGAACAAGGTTGTTACTACCTTTGAAAAGCATATATTTCTCAGCCAAACCGATTTAACAAGGACTGGGATTATCAGTAATAGTTCTAATGAAATGTTTGAAGCGTAAATAGTGAGTTTTTATGTTTCAACTGCAACTTTTTTTTTGCTCCATTGTGACGAATGGGACCGCGTTGTAGCTCTGCCGAGACACAAGTTTGTCACAGGAGCTATATTATTGCAGCTAGTAGCTCGCATACAATTTCAATTAGATAATTATTATATCCAAGAAGATAGTGGGTGCACATAGCATGACTTGAAGCTATAGTCTATTATCAAAGTACCGAGGTACTGTCTAGTCGCAGACTTTCTTTGCTTGTACCTTTTATATTTCAGTGTTATAAATAATATCTACTGTTATCCTTCACTTTTTTCGAATATTGCAAACAAAAACAGCAATATTTCTTTTCCAAAATTTTCTTTTATTATATTATACAAATCGGTACATTGTATACCAGAATGTAAGCAACAGCCAAGAACTTTCAAATAATACACTCAGATACGAGATATTGCACACTTTGAATCTGGGCTGTAGTTTTATTACTCTCAGAGAGCCGTGCAATAATCAACGACTTAGATGTGATATTGCATGACTTCATGTTACAAATAATATATATCTCGGTTTCGGATTAAAATGGTTAAACTGGGAAATCTGTGGTATAAATATTACATATTTAAATGTTGTTATAATTAGATTGTTCGTATATTTGATATGCCGATAGTATTCATTTTATAGACAAAAAAACCCTAAACAAATCGATCTACCATGCCAACCAGGAATGTCATTTATTTAAAAATGCTGTGTTTTGTTTTTGCTTTGTTTGTCTACGTTCTTTGTCTTATGTCAAATGTTGCCTGTGACTCTCGATTGTCCATTCTTATTTACCCCTTCGGTTTTTTCTAAAGTTTATTTGTTAAACCAAACAGGTTATGGGTGCTAAAGATTGAATTTGTTTCGAAAGGGAACCCATGTCAGATGCAATATGATTATACACAAAAAATACAAGTATATCTGAATAACCCTATAGTGAAATAACTTTAGAATCTTTTGAGAACCAACTGAAGTTTTTAAATTAGACAGTATACATGATTAATCAACGAATGACCCATTTCCGAGATTATGTTCCTTTTCATTGTGAAGTATGGTCTTATAGGACGTTATAAAGAAATATAATTAAATGCCTATTCAAAAACAATAGGGTCGTCGATATATTACCCCAAATCTACAGGCGTTAATTTAATTTAATTTGATTGGAAATGAAAATGTAGATAAAATGGATTGGACAGCAAGTTATTCCAATTCATATAAATTCCTATCCATATAAAAATCACAGCAAAGCAGAACACGAAGAATAGACATTTAAATTTTGACACTGATAAGAAGAATGTAAAGAGAAGAGATGAGAAAATGTGACTTGACCCTAGAAATCTTTTAGATTGGTTCATATTTATGTTCGAACTTTGAAAAACTATTTACAAATTAACTATAGTCATCGTTCTCAATATGTTTAGGCCCTTTGACTTTAACTATAGTCATCGTTCTCAATATGCTTAGGTCCTTTGACTTTAACTATAGTCATCGTTCTCAATATGTTTAGGCCCTTTGACTTTAACTACAGTCATCATTCTCAATATGTTTAGGCCCTTTGACTTTAACTATAGTCATCGTTCTCAATATGCTTAGGTCCTTTGACTTTAACTATAGTCATCGTCCTCAATATGTTTAGGCCCTTTGACTTTAACTATAGTCATCATTCTCAATAGGCTTAGGCCCTTTGACTTTAACTATAGTCGTCGTTTTCAATATGCTTAGGCCCTTTGACTTTAACTATAGTCATCGTTCTCAATATGCTTAGGCCCTTTGACTTTAACTATAGTCATCGTTCTCAATATGTTTAGGCCCTTTGACTTTAACTATAGTCATTGTTCTCAATATGCTTAGGCCCTTTGACTTTAACTATAGTCATTGTTCTCAATATGCTTAGGCCCTTTGACTTTAACTATAGTCATCGTTCTCAATATGCTTAGGCCCTTTGACTTTAAATATAGTCATCGTTCTCAATATGTTTAGGCCCTTTGACTTTATTGCTCTTAAGGATTTTTAGAATTATTTGGTTTTCCAATCTTTCGGCTTTGAGTGAACCTGGTGAAGGGTATTACAGAACCGCGTCGTGTGCACTCAATTTGATATATACGTTTTTCCTTTTTTATATTATAAAATCTTTGCGATTTTGTTTTCGATTTAAAGTTCTGATTTAAAATTTCTGCAATAAAATGACATCACCGCATGTTATAGAATAACATAGACTGATTTGGATATTTTTTCCGTTTTAAATGGCCAAATCCAGTATTGTAATGCAGGTTCGTGAGCCTCTAATTAGGTTAGTTCTCAGTCAACACAATACCTCCTTTATGTCTCCCTCTTTGGACATTTTGTATGTATAAGTTGATGCTCTCATAGTGCCTGGTCTCTGTTTTGTGCTGGGGATGTCTGAGTGGATAGTGTTTTGTATGTATAAGTTGATGCTCTCATAGTGCCTGGTCTCTGTTTTGTGCTGGGGATGTCTGAGTGGATAGTGTTTTGTATGTATAAGTTGATGCTCTCATAGTGCCTGGTCTCTGTTTTGTGCTGGGGTTGTCTGAGTGGATAGTGTTGTTTTTTTTGTGGTTTATTTATGTTTAAATTCATGTCATAATAATTATTTTCTTTTCGGATTGAGAGATTTTGTACAGTCCCTTCTATATTTACATTTTATAGGGCAACGTTTCCCACAACACAAATTCTTGTTGTAAATCCCCACGTTATCAAATAATCATTTTATTTTTAGCCAACGAACCTTGCAATGAAGGTGATCAGCAGAGACAGATCCAATAGCCGAGAAAAAAAGTTATTAGAGAGAGAAATACAAATTTTATCTGATATGAAGAAGTTCAAGCACGAGAATATAGTGCAATATGTAGAATTCTTCCATCTTGGTTGTGATACATATATCATTATGGAATATTGTGAAGGTGGTACATTATTTGAATACATACGCAAACATGGAGTAGTTCCAGAGCACATCTTTGTCGATTTTGTACGGCAGATAGCATCAGGTTTGGAGGTAAGGTTTTAAAAATGATCAATCCCACTTTGGCTTTATCAATATCAAATACAGTATGATAATATACAATCCTGACAGTATTGCCTAGCAATATGTCTGTTTTTCATTTTTAGTTATTCGAAATCCCAGTAATTTTACAAATTATATAGTGTTTTCTAACCTTTGAAAGAGAAATCAAATGAACAACATTCAGATAACTGTTGAACATTTTTATTTTGAGGTAAATACAATATACTTATGAATTTAAAAACACTAGATGTAAATTATATTACTTCATTAGTGATAATGTAGAAGAAAAGTTTGAAGATATCAAAGGGTAATTAGAATCACAAGCCTATAAAGGACAGACAATATAAGGGTAATTAGAATCACAAGCCTATAAAGAACGGACTATATAAGGGTAATTAGAATCACAAGCCTATAAAGGACAGACAATATAAGGGTAATTAGAATCACAAGCCTATAAAGGACAGACAATATAAGGGTAATTAGAATCACAAGCCTATAAAGGACAGACAATATAAGGGTAAATAGAATCACAAGCCTATAAAGGACAGACAATATAAGGGTAATTAGAATCACAAGCCTATAAAAGACAGACAATATAAGGGTAATTAGAATCACAAGCCTATAAAGGACAGACAATATAAGGGTAATTAGAATCACAAGCCTATAAAAGACAGACAATATAAGGACAAAGAATGACCCTCAAAACACTACACAGAAAAGTAAAGATTGGACACAAACCACAGATAGGGTGACGTCAGATGTTCTGGACAACACAAACTACAGATAGGGTGAGATCAGATGTTCTAGACAACACAAACTACAGATAGGGTGAAGTCAAATGTTCTGGACAACACAAACCACAGATAAGGTGAAGTCAGATGTTCTAGACAACACAAACCACAGATAGGGTGAAGTAAGATGTTCTAGACAACACAAACCACAGATAGGGTGAAGTCAGATGTTCTGGATAATACAAACCACAGATAGGGTGGAATCAGATGTTCTGGACAGCACAAACCACAGATGGGGTGAAGTCAGATGTTCTGGACAACACAAACCACAGATACGGTGAAATCAGATGTTCTAGACAACACAAACTACAAATAGGGTGAAGTCAGATGTTCTGTACAACACAAACCACACATAGGGTGAAGTCAGATGTTCTAGACAACACACACCACAGATTGGGTGAAGTCAAATGTTCTGGACAACACAAACCACAGATAGGGTGAAGTCAGATGTTCTGGATAATACAAACCACAGATAGGGTGAAGTCAGATGTTCTAGACAACACAAACCACAGATAGGGTGAAGTCAGATGCTCTGGACAGCACAAACCACAGATAGTGTGAAATCAGATGTTCTGGATAACACAAACCACAGATAGGGTGAAGTCAGATGTTCTGGACAACACAAACCACAGATAGGGTGAAGTCAGATGCTCTGGACAGCACAAACCACAGATAGGGTGAAGTCAAATTCTCTGGACATTTGAATTAAAGAAAAAACATGTAAAATATTTGTTTTTTTTATCATCATAATTCATTTACTTTAAAATCAAAGGGGACCGTTGTGATCGTGAATATATGATAGTTGGATTTACAACTACCTGTGCAATCAGTGCCTATCACCACTAAAGTTGTGAGTTTGATCCCCAGTCATGTCGAGGTGTACTCGATACAACGTTATGCGATAAAGTTTGTCAGTTACTTGCGACAGGTCGATAGTTTTCTCCGGGTACCCCGGTTTCCTCCACCAATAAAACTTACCGCCACGATATAGCTGAAATACTGTTGAAAGTGGCATTAAACTCCATAAATCTAAAAACCAAACCGTAAATCACATAAAAAATTTAAAAGCAATTCTATTGAAACGCCACCCTACACATATTTGACACAATTAAACAGAACATACGATCAGGCAAATGGATTATATTACGAATTTAGTTTGTTACACATATTTTCATTGGTTCTTCAGCCCTGAATGTCAGCATATATTCGGAAAACAGACGGGGTATATATTTCAGTCCCCAATAACGATTAAAACATGGACGACAAAACATTATGCTTCACTGTATAAATGGTATAATACGGAATAATAACTGTATTTTTACTAAATTAAATGCTGTTTTTATACTAAAAACGGCTGCACGAAAATTTTTTTTTTTACAACGGTTAATTCCGTCACAAATACCTGATCGATTCAGCAAACTCCTATTCCTATGTTCCACGGCTGTACCATAACAAATAAACAAAACGTTGAGCCTTGAAAACTTTCGACGTCATGGGGCTACACCAAGGTTTTATTTACATGTAGTTAACATTTAAATTATTGAAACTGTTTCGCAAACCCGTTGTTTTGTTATGTGATATATTAATGTTATATTTATAAAGTTTATAAAATTTACTACATATGAAACTGTATTGATTTAGAAATTTAGTACAGTATTTTCCTTCATGAGACACCCTACACATGAACTATGACGTGACACATATTTTGACGTCATTGAAGAATGATGCCAAAGGTACGGAAACGGACATCTAGAGATACGAAAAATGAATATAAAAGAGGCAAATTTATTTAATACAGTTGGATGTTGTATTTAAAAAAAAGGTTAAATCCGTAATATATCTGTTATTCAGATATCAGACAGGGTATATAATGTGACATTCCCGGCTTAGGATCTATATTCCTAGGGTATATAATGTGACATTCCCGGCTTAGGATGTATATTCCCTTCCGCTGCGCCTCAGGGAATATAGATCCTAAGCCGGGAATGTCACATTATATACCCTGTCTGATAGCTGAATAACATATAATAATGTTGTACTCCTTGTCCTGATCGAGACTCGAACTCATAACATCAGTGGTGATAGGAACTGATTCCATAGATAGTTGTAAATCCAACTACCATACGATGACGGCCACGACGCCCCCAATTTTTCAACTATATAATGGCTTGTACGTAGTTTTAAATGTAGTTAGGCAAAAATTTGGTAATTCCATAGTATGATTGTAAAAATGTATGAACAAAATACTTTAATTATTGTAGAATCATTTAAAATTCCAAATATATGGATATTGTCGTTTGGTTGGAACATTGTGCATTGCAAACAAATTTATGTAATTGTTGGCTTTCCTTTTAAATTTGATATCCTCTTTTTACCACATTTCCAGTTCTTTCTTTGTAAAACATCTATTGTAATAAAAGTATACAAGAGAACATAATTTAAACAAAGTAAACAATGAAATAAATCGTATAAATCAAATGAAGTATCTCGTCCTTATCTTTAATTGAAACATGAATGCATTCTTTTCCTTTGATCTTTTCATGCTTTATATACCAAATTGTAACCAACAGCTAAGAACTATGAAATAATAAACACAGATACGAGATATTGCACACTTTAAATCTGGGCTGTAGTTTTATTACTCTCGGAGAGCCGTGTAACGATCAACGATCTATATGTGATATTGCATGTCTTCATATTACAAATCATTTATACCTCGGTTTTCCGAGTTAAACGGTAAAAACAATATCACAGATTGCTTAACCACCGTTTAACTCCGAAAACCGAGGAATAAATATTACTTATCATTAATGAACATTATAGATTTGATTTTAGATTAATGGTGTTTTAACGCCACTTTCAGCAATATTTCAGCTTTATCACTTGCGGCTGCGAGTCGAGTGCACCTTTTTTGTGTAACTTACAAAACTGGTGAACATTATAGACATTAGATATATAGTTGTATAGTATTACTGTATATTTGTGTCGTCTTAACAACAACGATGTCAGTAGTGGAACAAGAAATACCTACCCTTCCGTAGTAACTGGGTTTACCCTCTGGTTTT
This sequence comes from Bathymodiolus brooksi, assembly GCA_963680875.1. Taxonomy (NCBI): domain Eukaryota; kingdom Metazoa; phylum Mollusca; class Bivalvia; order Mytilida; family Modiolidae; genus Bathymodiolus; species Bathymodiolus brooksi. Next base: position 28,982,615 of record OY804575.1, read on the forward strand.
AATGGGGTTTGCTTTGCTCAATCTTAAGTTTTCTGTGTAGTGTTTTGTCGACCACCTTTTTTACCCTTTTCTTGTGTTGTCTGTCCTTCGTTTAAAGACTCGTGATCACCCATCGATATCTTCAAGTTTTTTTAATCAATATATGACAGTGAACCGTATCACTAATGTGAAGAATACACACAGTATACATCGAGACCTGATATAAGAGTTTAATAATCAAATTATCAATTATTATTTTTTTCCAGTTTCTTCACAGCAAACATGTGTTACACAGGGACGTAAAAAGTAAAAACATTTTAATAACTGGTTTCAAGTGTCTTAAGATAGCTGATTTTGGTGTTGCCAGGTATGTTGGTACATAATATATTTAAACACAATATGAATATTTAACTGCTATTTCTGTGTGTGGTATTACACTTTGTTCAATGCTGACATTTGGAAGGTATTTTCAACAAATATCATTTAGAAATGAGAAACCAGGAAATATTAAAAATTAGGAGTTGAAAATATTTTATTTCTCATCATTTGAAGTGGTAGTCGTTGTTAGATTAATTGTTTTTATTGTTTTTATTTGTTAAAAATCACTTAATATCAAGTTTACAATGGTACGTGTTTGTTATTAGAACAATTTATTATGATACCAGTTAAGCTTAGGTTGTACATTTAAGTATTCATGAAGAGCCAATGGATGACATTGGAGTATATTAAAACGTTCACATGTCTTTATTTTAAAGTCACTGTCAAATACTGACAAAACACCATTTGTTAATATAATCCATGCATCGTGTCACACAAGGAGTTCGAAAGGTAGAGAAACTATTAAAAGTAAAATTGCAGTTTTATTCCAATGGGATTTATTTGTACCTGTCCTTGTTGATCTGCACTTTTTTTTATCCATTTAATAATGAAGACGTAGTTCTATTTCTTATATACACAACCTGTTTCTACAATAACTTTTATCACCAGTCAATAGATTTGAAAGCTTAATAATTTACAAGTCTTTGGAAGCAAGTAAATCGAAGGGCCTAAACAGAATAATTGACTAATGTTGCCTATACCTGAGGGAGGAGCTAAGGTTACCAATACATGAGGGAGGAGCTAATGTTACCTATACATGAGGGAGGAGCTAATTTTACAAATACATGAGGGAGGAGCTAAGGTTGCCTATATATGAGGGAGGAGCTAAGGCTACCTATACCTGAGGGAGGAGCCAAAGTTACATATGCATGAGGGAGGAGCTAAGGTTATCTATACCTGAGGGAGGAGATAATGTTACCTATACCTGAGGGAGGAGCTAAGGTTACCAATACATGAGGGAGGAGCTAAGGTTACCTATGACTGAGGGAGGAGCTAAGGTTACCTATACCTGAGGGAGGAGCCAAAGTTACATATGCATGAGGGAGGAGCTAAGGTTACCAATACATGAGGGAGGAGCTAATGTTACCTATACCTGAGGGAGGAGCTAGGGTTACCAATACATGAGGGAGGAGCTAAGGTTACCTATACCTGAGGGAGGAGCTAAGGTTACTTATACCTGAGAGAGGAGCTAAGGTTACCTATACATGAGGGAGGAGCTAAGTTACCTATACATGAGGGAGGAATTAATGTTTCCTATACATGAGAGAGGAACTGATGTTACCTATACATGAGGGATGAACTAATGTTACCTATACATGAGGGAGGAGAACCTTCATTTTTAATCAATTACATTATTTAGGAATAATATTATTCAAATATTTTGCACTGTCGATTTACACAATGTATGTTCAATGTACTCAATATTTGATAGCTTGTAGTTCTATTTTTGTTTGATTTGTTATAATATGATTTGTTTATTTATTGCATAGTTTGTTTGTATGACTTCTTACTTAACATATTAAAATTTCACAATTATCCAATAAACACGTAGATATCAAATTTAGTGCGCACGACGCGTTTCTAGAATAACCTTCATCTGGAACTCTCAAAGTCGAAATATTGGAAAGTCAAATTATACTGCATTGGTACAATATATTATTACAGAGAAATTCCAGTAGCAGCCCCAGGTACAATGTCAATATTAGTTGGCAGTCCTCAATATATGAGCCCTGAAATGTTAGCCAACAAACCATATGATGAAAAAGTATGTAATAATTAATGTAACGTGCATTCAAATTTCCAACTTTGTATTTATAACATATGTACAAATTTCCTATTGCCCATCGAAATAACATATGTACAAGGTTGTCAGACTTACGCACGGAATAGGCTTACTTCCTATATGAAGATGTTTCGCTGGAATCGGCACACTTTTTCAGCTTTGGAATAGATGATTGGATCATAGTTATTTTTTTTCAATATACCTTTTGGTGAGGATTTTACAGATTAGAGATATAAATCCCGTGATAAATTGATCATATTTTAACAAAACCTCAGTTTCTTAATCTATTTTTACCATGTGAAAGCCAATGTGATAAGGTGCAAAATTGACATGTTTCAGTTATTTTTGCTTATTTTTGATTTTAATCTAATATATGAATGGGAATTCAATAACTGCACAATATATTAATAGGCATGATTTTCGTTCAGTGAGTATATGAAAGAGTAGTGTTTCCATGCTGACGGAATATATGAATGTAATGTGGTTTCCAGACATTAGCTGCTGTGGTCGTACACAATTTTACCGAACTTTGCATTTGCAAAAAAGTCACAAACAAGTCAAGTTTTAGAACAGACTCAGTACGCTCTTGTAACTCTTGTTTTTTCAGGGGTATGTTAACTACCTTATTACACAAAAATAAATGCTGTAGTGATCGCGAAGTAATCATTCATTTAAACAATAGAACATATTATGACTGATTACTAGTAATTAGATAATTTCTTGTAAATAAGTTCATGTATTCAAACAAAAAAACTCAGTAGGCGATATTTCATTCTCATTGAATTCATGCATGGTTATTTATGTCTATACAGACTGATATTTGGAGCTTGGGCTGTACTTGCTATGAAATGGGAACTGGTGACTACGCATTTAAGGCAGCAAACATTCAGCAAATCAAAAAGCTGGTTGAAAATAAGCAGGTATGGTTTATTCATATTTCAATACTAGCCAAATATAGAAACATCAGATAAACATATACTGACAAAGTTAATGTTTTGAAAGGAAACACCCATACGCTGACAGACAAAAATAATGTTTTGACAGTGAATACTCGTTATACTGGCATATAAAAACAGTGTAATTACAATTAATACATACTATTATGAAAATTGAAATTGAATATGATATATTGACAGTGAACACCGGATATACTGACAAGCAAACATATGTTCTCTTATTTTAGCTACCTCCAATGGAGAATGCAGATTATTGTGATGATATAAAAGGCTTCATCATGTGGATGTTACAGACAGACTCAGCTAATAGACCAAATGCTAAGCTAGTATTTGATTATATATCCTGTCACAAATGTAAAAAGACAGCCTCACATCCGACAAAGGAGATGTCAAAAATTGTTGCAAAAGGTATGATTCTTTGAACATATTATGCTTCTCATAAACAAGATTTAGACCTTATTGCTTGATAACTTTATATAGCAATAAAATGCAATATTGATCATCTACAGAAACACGGAATACTTTGCATATTGTGGTGTCCAATACATATTGTGTTGTGTTGTGTTTTGTTTTTCTTCGTCTTGTGTACCTAGTTTCTCTGGATTATCCATTTTTGATTGGTCCTACGGTATTCTGTAATGTTTATATATTGTAGTTAAATTAGTCTTAACTTTAAACTTGAATTCAATCATTATGTCGATTTTTTAAAATTGTCTAACTGTAAATAAGAATATGTTCATTCTTTTTTTTCAGTATCACCTCAAAAAAAACAACCGAAACCATCGAATCCAGAAGACAAAGGTAATTTATATCTTAATTATTTAAATAATATAAGATATATTAATCATTGTAGATTCTGGGATATCTTGCACATGTAAGATATTTCTGTTTGGATTCGTAAATATAAGAATGCACGGTATTTTTCAAAAATTTAAACCTTAGCCGATTTTGGTAATCCTGTTTGGTTTTCTTGCTCCCAGAGAGTTTTATGTTATTTAGTTTTCTAATATTTTGGCTTTGAGCTTACCGGATGAATGTTATTCCTGAAACACATTGTCAGCACTAAATTTGATATCTATTTTGTATGGATTATCGTACTTCAAACATATTAACAAAATGTTTTATAGGACATCTCCTAATAGATATAAATCGCTATAAAAAAAAGTTCAAGATTTTCTCCATAAAATGCATGGTAATTAATACTGGACACATTATTTTACAGATGCACGAGACAGTGGTGTTTATAGTGATAGGATACCAACACAAAACAGTGAAGGTTAGTTGTATCTCATATGTTGAAATTTTGTACAATTATGAAGATTATAGTGTTGAAAACAGGACGCAAAATATAACTGTAATGGTAATATATGATTTTATTATATACTCACGAAATACTTGATTGGCCATTTACAGAAACTATGATATACTTACGAAAAAAAGGTATAACTGGGTTGGCCATATACAGAAACTATGATATGCAAAATGTACTCAGTACAAAAAGCATGTTAGATTACAATATTATAATATATAGCAATTATTTCATTTTATATTTTTTATATGTCGATAGACTCACATTTGTTTTTTCATTTCAAACAATTGTATTTAATTCTATTATGCTTGGTTATCACATATTAAAATCAATAAACATAAGAATGTAGAAGTTCATGTCTAAGTAAGTACATATGTACCTAATTCTTCCATTTAAATAGCTAACAAATAAGTCCATTTCACAAGACCATAGTGCTATGAAACAATATATTAGACATATAAATTTGAATTGTTCGTTTAATCCACAAATGATCAAGTAGATATTTAATTTTTATTTACCATATATGTGAATATAGGATTCAGATTCAGCATGTTTTTTTGTGTATTATTCAAACCTGTAGATTTTATTCACAATAATCCAGATATTATTTACCACTATAACAAAGATTTCCTTGGAATATTATGAAAGTGTAATTTTAATGATATCACAGAGAATATTAACTTTAGTAGGACTTAAATTGATTTTGTTCTATTTACTCGGTATCAACTCTACAATATAATGTTATGTTGTTTTCAGACACCTTTGGAATGAGTTGTTCAACAATGGGGGATACACTAACCCAAAGGAATGATCTTCAGCAACAATCAAACAAATACCAGGCGTAAGTATTACTACAGAAATACACCTACCATCTATTGTCGTCTCCCCTGCAGTAACCATGGTAGCAAATTTATGCAGTTTTAAAAATCTGTTTATGACTAACTATTATATATATATTGTGTTTGTCCTCCTCACACTATCATTTAATTTAAAAATGAAACACAACCTCAATTTTTATTGGCATCGTGTTGCTGATCTTTAGTTCTCTGTGTAATGATTTGTTGATCGTTGTTTGTCCTTTTGTCCTTTGTCTTTTGACCTTTGTCTTTTGACTTTCGTGTTGTCTGTCTTTCTTCGATTAACGGGTACTGATTACCACTTTTATATCTTCAACATTATATTTGATTAATGAAATGTTAATTGTAAATGTTAATTGAACTGCCTATATGTCCTATATATATTAACGCGTACCTTAATAGGCAAATGTAAGATATGTTATGTTATGTTATGGTAATGAAAAGAAAGTTTTAGTAGTCATGTTCGACAACTCCACAAATAGTCATGTTCGACAACTCCACAAATATCAACAAAAAAGAAACCACGACATATGACGTTGGAAATCCAGTTTTCGGGATGAAACTGTTCAATGGGACCCAACCCTCTCCTCTTGATAATTGGATCTCCAAAGAAAATAAAGACATAAACAAACAAATGAAAACTCTGCACATATCAGCTTTCACTCAGAAAGACCGCACACTATCACAAAAATGAGTAACAACATAAACGTGGATAAGGGAAGGTGAGTGAATGCTCGTAGTAAACTGACTACTAAGTGACAACATAAACGTGGATAAGGCAAGGTGAGTGAATGCTCGTAGTAAACTGATTACTAACTAAAGAGGTATAATATGTTGGATAAAGACCTTTATTCTTCCGACGAAAAAAGTCATAACCTATACTTCTAACAGATTTACTATCAATTGGTCTTACACATCTGACTGTGTGTTTGTTTAACAAAAACAATTTTTATGTTGCAGACAAATTGTACGCTTATTGGGTGACAACAAGGCAAGTGAACATGTCATGCGAATTCTCCGTGTATGTCGCAAGGATTCAACAGATTATGAGAAGATAAAGGTATGTCTTAGTAAGCTGCTTTTGAACAATTATATATTAGTATCCAATAAGAATTATAAGTAGAATGATTTTTTTTATGCATTTTTTAATTAAATAATGAATTCATTAGGATATATTTGAAGATTTTTAAGGTTAGGGTTATGGTGTTTAACACCACTTTCAACAATATTTCATTGATATCGTGGCGATCAGTGTTGTGGAGAAACCAGAGTACCCAGAGAAAACCACCGACCTACAGCAAGTCACTGATAAACTCTATCACATAATGCTATATCGAGTGCACCTCGCTTGAACGAGATTCAAATTCACAACGTTAGTGGTGATAGGCACTGATTGTAAATCCAACAACCATACGGTCACGACCACTAAGTGTGCCTGTCTATGCAAGATATTTACATTCCCTGGGATATATTTGAAGTGTTTCAATCTAATTAAAATGATAGACACTTCCTCTTTTCTTGCTAGGCCGTTGCGTGGGGGATTTAAGAACATTAGAGTTTGCGTCAAAATTCATAACCTCTTCCGAACCAATTTATATTTGTGGTAGTCTTGTGAAATGTATATTTCTTCAAGATTTATTTACTCCATTTTGGATGAGCTATATGTAAAGTGTAAGTTTCTATATCGAGTATAAAGAGATAAAAACCGTAATTGGACTGAAGATAATGTGAATTATGTTATAAATGTTTTATATTCGTTTTGGGGAATTGAGTGTTTTGTTCAATTAGTGCCGCTCTTCTTGATTTTATTTAAAAGTCTCTACCGAACACTTGCAGGTTAGTTTATTCAGCAATAACTGCAGATTCCTGGACGATTTCTTAACTGTAAACAATCAAAAATATTTTTTTGCTAGTAAAACAGATTTTTTTGTTCATATTTAGTTTGAATTTGTACACACTTAGTCAGTCTGGAATCTATATGTTCATTTTTCAGGCCACAGTAAAAATGTATGTGAAAGAAGAGCGTTTTGGAAGAGTATATCGTCTTGTACTAGCACTAAAAGGTGTTGAAGAAGCCATATATTTAGACGAAGCATCTCTTCCAACAGAAACTGACTCACCTGGAACATAGAGGGTTTTATAAAAACATCTGGAAAAAAACAGTTACCTTAAACAATTTTACATTTGAAATCAGATTTTTCTACGTTAAGAGATAATGTTGGTACATTCCATGGAGAAATAATGCAAAATTGCACATTTGTTATACAAGTACATTTTTACCTCAGCTGACAAAATACAATTGTGAGCTTTTTTTATCATTTGACGTCCGTCGTTTGTCGTCCTTGTTCATCTTTCCATTTTAATCTTCTTCTACTGTAGAACTGGTATGAAGAGAATTAGGCATGCAGAAAAAATGGGATATTTGCCGTGAAGCATTGTTGTCATACTAACATTTAAATGTGTAAAAAAATAAGACAAATTTTTCAAAACCTTTTTGTTTGTTAACCAGATACAAATGAACATAAAATTTTCATAGCACTCTTACTCGACTGTCACGTTATACTTGATTTTTAGTATGGGTAGCACGACTTCTGCAAGTAGCGGAGTAGGAGCTTCTTACCCTTTCTAAGCACCTGCGTTCTTCCCCTGATTTGGGTTAGGGGTTCATATTGCTCTTTTCAGTTTTCGGTTTCCCATGTCATTTTTTCTTTTTACCAATTTTTTGTTGTTTTTGTTTGATTTATGCATTTTATTGTGTACTTATGTTACATTAACTGTGATAGTGACTTTGACATTCTATTGTGTACTTATGTTACATTAACTGTGATAGTGACTTTGACATTTTATTGTGTACTTATGTTACATTAACTGTGATAGTGACTTTGACATTTTATTGTGTACTTATGTTACATTAACTGTGATAGTGACTTTGACATTTTATTGTGTACTTATGTTACATTAACTGTGATAGTGACTTTGACATTTTATTGTGTACTTATGTTACATTAACTGTGATAGTGACTTTGACATTTTATTGTGTACTTATGTTACATTAACTGTGATAGTGACTTTGACATTTTATTGTGTACTTATGTTACATTAACTGTGATAGTGACTTTGACATTTTATTGTGTACTTATGTTACATTAACTGTGATAGTGACTTTGACATTTTATTGTGTACTTATGTTACATTAACTGTGATAGTGACTTTGACATTTTATTGTGTACTTATGTTACATTAACTGTGATAGTGACTTTGGCATTTTATTGTGTACTTATGTTACATTAACTGTGATAGTGACTTTGACATTTTATTGTGTACTTATGTTACATTAACTGTGATAGTGACTTTGGCATTTTATTGTGTACTTATGTTACATTAACTGTGATAGTGACTTTGACATTTTATTGTGTACTTATGTTACATTAACTGTGATAGTGACTTTGACATTTTATTGTGTACTTATGTTACATTAACTGTGATAGTGACTTTGACATTTTATTGTGTACTTATGTTACATTAACTGTGATAGTGACTTTGACATTTTATTGTGTACTTATGTTACATTAACTGTGATAGTGACTTTGACATTTTATTGTGTACTTATGTTACATTAACTGTGATAGTGACTTTGACATTTTATTGTGTACTTATGTTACATTAACTGTGATAGTGACTTTGACATTCTATTGTGTACTTATGTTACATTAACTGTGATAGTGACTTTGACATTTTATTGTGTACTTATGTTACATTAACTGTGATAGTGACTTTGACCTTTTATTGTGTACTTATGTTACATTAACTGTGATAGTGACTTTGACATTTTATTGTGTACTTATGTTACATTAACTGTGATAGTGACTTTGACATTTTATTGTGTACTTATGTTACATTAACTGTGATAGTGACTTTGACATTTTATTTTGTACTTATGTTACATTAACTGTGATAGTGACGTTGACATTCTATTGTGTACTTATGTTACATTAACTGTGATAGTGACTTTGACATTCTATTGTGTACTTATGTTACATTAACTGTGATAGTGACTTTGACCTTTTATTGTGTGCTTATGTTACATTAACTGTGATAGTGACTTTGACATTCTATTGTGTACTTATGTTACATTAACTGTGATAGTGACTTTGACATTTTATTGTGTACTTATGTTACATTAACTGTGATAGTGACTTTGGCATTTTATTGTGTACTTATGTTACATTAACTGTGATAGTGACTTTGACATTTTATTGTGTACTTATGTTACATTAACTGTGATAGTGACTTTGACATTTTATTGTGTACTTATGTTACATTAACTGTGATAGTGACTTTGACATTTTATTGTGTACTTATGTTACATTAACTGTGATAGTGACTTTGACATTTTATTGTGTACTTATGTTACATTAACTGTGATAGTGACTTTGACATTTTATTGTGTACTTATGTTACATTAACTGTGATAGTGACTTTGACATTTTATTGTGTACTTATGTTACATTAACTGTGATAGTGACTTTGACATTCTATTGTGTACTTATGTTACATTAACTGTGATAGTGACTTTGACATTTTATTGTGTACTTATGTTACATTAACTGTGATAGTGACTTTGACCTTTTATTGTGTACTTATGTTACATTAACTGTGATAGTGACTTTGACATTTTATTGTGTACTTATGTTACATTAACTGTGATAGTGACTTTGACATTTTATTGTGTACTTATGTTACATTAACTGTGATAGTGACTTTGACATTTTATTTTGTACTTATGTTACATTAACTGTGATAGTGACGTTGACATTCTATTGTGTACTTATGTTACATTAACTGTGATAGTGACTTTGACATTCTATTGTGTACTTATGTTACATTAACTGTGATAGTGACTTTGACCTTTTATTGTGTGCTTATGTTACATTAACTGTGATAGTGACTTTGACATTCTATTGTGTACTTATGTTACATTAACTGTGATAGTGACTTTGACATTTTATTGTGTACTTATGTTACATTAACTGTGATAGTGACTTTGACATTTTATTGTGTACTTATGTTACATTAACTGTGATAGTGACTTTGACATTTTATTGTGTACTTATGTTACATTAACTGTGATAGTGACTTTGACATTTTATTGTGTACTTATGTTACATTAACTGTGATAGTGACTTTGACATTTTATTGTGTACTTATGTTACATTAACTGTGATAGTGACTTTGACATTCTATTGTGTACTTATGTTACATTAACTGTGATAGTGACTTTGACATTTTATTGTGTACTTATGTTACATTAACTGTGATAGTGACTTTGACCTTTTATTGTGTACTTATGTTACATTAACTGTGATAGTGACTTTGACATTTTATTGTGTACTTATGTTACATTAACTGTGATAGTGACTTTGACATTTTATTGTGTACTTATGTTACATTAACTGTGATAGTGACTTTGACATTTTATTTTGTACTTATGTTACATTAACTGTGATAGTGACGTTGACATTCTATTGTGTACTTATGTTACATTAACTGTGATAGTGACTTTGACATTATATTGTGTACTTATGTTACATTAACTGTGATAGTGACTTTGACCTTTTATTGTGTGCTTATGTTACATTAACTGTGATAGTGACTTTGACATTCTATTGTGTACTTATGTTACATTAACTGTGATAGTGACTTTGACCTTTTATTGTGTGCTTATGTTACATTAACTGTGATAGTGACTTTGACATTCTATTGTGTACTTATGTTACATTAACTGTGATAGTGACTTTGACCTTTTATTGTGTACTTATGTTACATTAACTGTGATAGTGACTTTGACATTCTATTGTGTACTTATGTTACATTAACTGTGATAGTGACTTTGACCTTTTATTGTGTGCTTATGTTACATTAACTGTGATAGTGACTTTGACATTCTATTGTGTACTTATGTTACATTAACTGTGATAGTGACTTTGACCTTTTATTGTGTGCTTATGTTACATTAACTGTGATAGTGACTTTGACATTCTATTGTGTACTTATGTTACATTAACTGTGATAGTGACTTTGACCTTTTATTGTGTACTTATGTTACATTAACTGTGATAGTGACTTTGACATTCTATTGTGTACTTATGTTACATTAACTGTGATAGTGACTTTGACCTTTTATTGTGTGCTTATGTTACATTAACTGTGATAGTGACTTTGACATTCTATTGTGTACTTATGTTACATTAACTGTGATAGTGACTTTGACCTTTTATTGTGTGCTTATGTTACATTAACTGTGATAGTGACTTTGACATTCTATTGTGTACTTATGTTACATTAACTGTGATAGTGACTTTGACCTTTTATTGTGTACTTATGTTACATTAACTGTGATAGTGACTTTGACATTCTATTGTGTACTTATGTTACATTAACTGTGATAGTGACTTTGACATTCTATTGTGTACTTATGTTACATTAACTGTGATAGTGACTTTGACATTCTATTGTGTACTTATGTTACATTAACTGTGATAGTGACTTTGACCTTTTATTGTGTGCTTATGTTACATTAACTGTGATAGTGACTTTGACATTCTATTGTGTACTTATGTTACATTAACTGTGATAGTGACTTTGACCTTTTATTGTGTGCTTATGTTACATTAACTGTGATAGTGACTTTGACATTCTATTGTGTACTTATGTTACATTAACTGTGATAGTGACTTTGACCTTTTATTGTGTGCTTATGTTACATTAACTGTGATAGTGACTTTGACATTCTATTGTGTACTTATGTTACATTAACTGTGATAGTGACTTTGACCTTTTATTGTGTGCTTATGTTACATTAACTGTGATAGTGACTTTGACATTCTATTGTGTACTTATGTTACATTAACTGTGATAGTGACTTTGACCTTTTATTGTGTGCTTATGTTACATTAACTGTGATAGTGACTTTGACATTTTATTGTGTACTTATGTTACATTAACTGTGATAGTGACTTTGACCTTTTATTGTGTGCTTATGTTACATTAACTGTGATAGTGACTTTGACATTCTATTGTGTACTTATGTTACATTAACTGTGATAGTGACTTTGACCTTTTATTGTGTGCTTATGTTACATTAACTGTGATAGTGACTTTGACATTCTATTGTGTACTTATGTTACATTAACTGTGATAGTGACTTTGACCTTTTATTGTGTGCTTATGTTACATTAACTGTGATAGTGACTTTGACATTCTATTGTGTACTTATGTTACATTAACTGTGATAGTGACTTTGACCTTTTATTGTGTGCTTATGTTACATTAACTGTGATAGTGACTTTGACATTTTATTGTGTACTTATGTTACATTAACTGTGATAGTGACTTTGACATTTTATTTTGTACTTATGTTACATTAACTGTGATAGTGACTTTGACATTCTATTGTGTACTTATGTTACATTAACTGTGATAGTGACTTTGACATTTTATTTTGTACTTATGTTACATTAACTGTGATAGTGACTTTGACATTCTATTTTGTACTTATGTTACATTAACTGTGATAGTGACTTTGACATTCTATTTTGTACTTATGCTACATTAACTGTGATAGTGACTTTGACATTCTATTGTGTACTTATGTTACATTAACTGTGATAGTGACTTTGACATTCTATTGTGTACTTATGTTACATTAACTGTGATAGTGACTTTGACATTTTATTGTGTACTTATGTTACATTAACTGTGATAGTGACTTTGACATTCTATTGTGTACTTATGTTACATTAACTGTGATAGTGACTTTGACATTCTATTGTGTACTTATGTTACATTAACTGTGATAGTGACTTTGACATTCTATTGTGTACTTATGTTACATTAACTGTGATAGTGACTTTGACATTCTATTTTGTACTTATGCTACATTAACTGTGATAGTGACTTTGACATTCTATTGTGTACTTATGTTACATTAACTGTGATAGTGACTTTGACATTTTATTGTGTACTTATGTTACATTAACTGTGATAGTGACTTTGACATTCTATTGTGTACTTATGTTACATTAACTGTGATAGTGACTTTGACATTCTATTTTGTACTTATGCTACATTAAATGTGATAGTGACTTTGACATTTTATTGTGTACTTATGTTACATTAATTGTGATAGCGACTTTGGCATTTGATTGTGTACATATGTTACTTCGATATTGTGATTGTGATATTGGCAGCATTTTAATGTATATTTATGTTGCTTTGCCAGTTATAATGATATTGACATTTTTGTATGTACTTATGTTACTTTGTCTGTAATAGTGATGATTGTGATTGCTTCCAAAATAGCATGTTATTTTGCCAGTTATAGTCATTGTGATATTTTGATGTTTTATATTTTATTTAACTCTGATTAATGTCAGATTAATATGAAAATAAATAACATTGCTTCACAAATCTTCATATCTGTCAACCATGTTCAACCATTTATATTTTATCAACACATAACACAACAGGTAAACATATAGTAATAAAACACTATACAGTCTTGAGCTACACTCAAAAGGTTTATACCTCAAAAACAAGATTGGTGACATACCCCATTTTATACATCAGTGGATTCGGAATTTTATGGTGTGCAAAATATTTGTTTTTTTTAATAAAGTTTCCTATATTTTAGATTATCATATTATTAAAAAATCTGAAAATATCATCTCAAAAATTGCTATTTTCCCCAATATGGTTTTGTAAAATTTGTGTTAAAATTAGATAATTCCATATCAAATAGCTCTAAAATAAAGCATTATGACACCTTTTTAAATCAATATACCTAAGTATCTCGTCAAAATGCACTTTTTGTGTTGTGCCAAACATCAGGAGGATTTCAAGAAATGCCATTCGGCATCATCTTACCTTAATGAGGAGAAAGCTAAATTATATTAATTATATAAACGTTAGAGAAAACCGAAGGGGCAATCAAGAATGGATAATCCAGAGACACAAGACGAAGACAAACAAAACAAAAAAACACAAAACAATATGTGAAGGAAGCCGCTATGCTCAAATAAACACAAATAACGTAAGCAAAACACGAGCCCTCCTACAAACAACTGGAGATAAAGACGAACCTATTCAACCTTCTTCTAATATTTGCATTTGTAAGTAACATGCATATGCTTTTATTATAAATGTAGTGGAAAAAGGGAATAAATACACCGTTCTCCTTCTACCGGAAAATTAAGCAAGTTTTGACACAGATCTGTCTAACTCACAACTGTCTCCTCGGACTCTTACAAATCCTCTTGTGAGTAAAATGTCAACCCTCAGATATGGCTGCACGAAGAGCTTTATTATAAAAGAATGCTATATTCTTAACCATTATACATGGTATGAGTAATCCGGCGGGTGCGCTATGCGAAGCAGGAACTACTTACTCCTCGCGAGCACCTGAGTTCAACCCCGTTTTTGGTGGGGTCGGTTTTGCTCATCTTTGTAGTTTTCTGTGTTGTGCTCAATGTTGTATGTGTCTCTTGAGTTCGCAGTAGTAGGGTTGGTGTTGTTCAACTTATCCTATTATATATCTTTTACGTTCTTAGTTTGAACAATGTCTGTCAAGATCAGATGACACATATTTGTCTCCATGATCAGTTTGTGGACCAAGTATGACGATCTTATTTTGTTTGGTACGAAAACTGTTAACGTGAAAGTCAGTAGAATGTAAAAATGAGGTCAATGGTGGGGGATGCATATATGACTGGGACGTCTAAACACCGCTCGGGACTCCTGAGTGCACTCAGGACATCCAAAGTGCACTCAGGACATGATGCTGTTATCTTAGTTTGACACAGGACATTATAGTTATTGAACTGTCACAGTTTTGTGCAGATAAATTGAACGATTTAGGAGTTATGAAGGATTTTCTTATATCTCTTTGACATGCCGCCCATTACACAACCGGATGATTGGTCGATCATGCATGAAAATCCAATAAACAAATTACTATCGTTTCATGGCCAAACAAATTAGACCATAAAATGGATTTTTATATATTTTATTTAATAAATAAATTGTTCATAGCAAGAACAGGCATACATAATAAATAGTTATATGCATGAAAAGTGTTTTGTGCGTACGTACTTAGTAATAAAATCACAAAGGTTATAAATATGAATACTTTCAGAAAACAATGGTTTGGTCTTTATGGAGAGATGTTTTGTTTCGTAAATTCTTTGCAACTTAAAATTATTTTAAAAAGTACATACAATAAGAATTATTTTTAAATAAAAAGTACATACTATGGAAATTAGATTTTTTTCTAAAGTACATAGTTTATAAAATAGAATTATTAAAGAAGAGATGATCATTTTTGTCTGCACATTTTTTTAATGTACATAAAAACATAATGAGTTGAAGGATCGAAAAAGAAAGTTCTAATATCTTGGCTGTGTACGATTGGTTCGAGGTCGTTTCTTCTGGTGAGGTTCTTGGCAAGTTTCTGGGGTTTCGGAACTTCTAAATCTGAACATGTAGATTTGACGACTGTGATTAGAGGAGTGTAGTCGTTCAACAACTTTTGAAATAAGCGCTCATGATGTTCGAGTGTCTTTGAAAACCAACATTGGTGAGAAACGCTATGTCTTTTTTTCATCTCCCACAGAGTTCGTAGTTTCCGGTACCATAAAGAGATAATTTTAAGTGTACATGTTGAATACGAACGACGTTCAATAGTTTGGTTGTCAGACAGGCTAAGTAATGAGCTATTCAATTGATAAGAAACAATCTGATTTTTTAGCAGTATGGAGATGGACGGACGCTAACTGATGAGTTATAGAGAGAACAACAATATGGTCTACAGGGAAGACAATTATATGACGGACAGACGACAGGTAATGAGCTTTTATGGGGAAACAAATCAATTTCATATTGAAAAAAAATAATATTATTTTATTTCAGTGTAGATTTGAATAACTTTTCATTGTATATCTAGTACACAACAATGTTTTAATTTTGTATATATCATTTTTCGATTCTTCGTTTTCACGTTGTCAATATAATTATTTTGTTTATTGCGCGCTTGGTGGCCATCTGCGCACCAATGGCTACAATAAACGTGCGTTCACGCACGACTGACTACACAGCTATGGCACGTGTCGCACAAAAATGGTTACAACTTAAAAAGATATTGATACTATTGATTTCAATCCTATTGCATACGATTGCAAATAAAATTTCGAATAAGATGATTTACTTTAATATCTGATAAGCCCTTTTTCATGTCCTGAGTGCACATTGTATGTCCTGAGAGCGCTCAGGAATCCTGAGCGGTGTTTAGACGTACCGCTGCATGTACCTCCCATGATCAATGTGTGGACCAGGTATGATGAACCCAGGTTGTTTCCCCTGTGGTAAAATAGATACAATCCTATTCACAGTTTGGCAAACATAATAGTAACAGTCAGTAGACCATGAAAATTACAGGTAATATTTAGTAGATATTTATTGTAGATCAATTATTGTGAATTACCTAATAATTCTTTGGTCCATTATATATATTGTACAATAATACCACCAGCCTCGCTGAAATGTTCTAAATCTTCCTCTGTTAGAATTCTCACTTTGGTCTTGTATGGGATCTTTCCAACCCATTTATGACTATCTTCTTCCGACAAGGTAGATATAAAACTGTCCTCAGAATGGCGTGTTCTGTTCTCTAAAACAACAAGTAATGTATATCTTTAATCTACCTACTCGAATCTTACTTGAAATATCCAGCCAATGGTAATTACTATGACTATTATATGATTTAAAAACGATTGGCAATATATTTTCGTCTAGAACGTCATTCCCATGTTCAAATTTCGAAATTAACCCGGTTCTACTTATTTCTTTTAATGTTGTCATGATTTTTTTTAGCACAGATCGCGTGTTCGATTCCCGGTCGATTAAACCAAAAACATATAAAATTGTAATTTGGTGCTTCTCCTCTAAGCTCGCAGCATTAAGGAGTGAAAGCAAAGACTGGTTGACTCGGAATCAGGTAATGTATCCCAGAGCTCGCAACATTAAGGAGTGAGAGAGTAAAGACTGGTTGACTCGGGATCAGGTAATGTATCCCAGAGCTCGCAGCATTAAGGAGTTAGAGAGGAAAGACTGGTTGACTCGGGATCAGGTAATGTATCCCAGAGCTCGCAGCATTAAGGAGTGAGAGAGAAAAGACGGTTGACTCGGGATCATCGCAGCATTAAGGAGTGAGAGCAAAGACTGGTTGACTCGGGATCAGGTAATGTATCCCAGAGCTCGCAGCATTAAGGGGTGAGAGCAAAGACTGGTTGCCTCGGCATCAGGTAATGTATCCCAGAGCTCGCAACACTAAGGAGTGAGAGCAAAGACTGGTTGACTCGGGATCATCGCAGCACTAAGGAGTGAGAGCAAAGACTGGTTGACTCGGGATCAGGTAATGTATCCCAAAGCTCGCAACATTAAGGAGTGAGAGCAAAGACTGGTTGACTCGGGATCAGGTAATGTATCCCAGAGCTTGCAGCACTAAGGAGTGAGAGCAAAGACTGGCTGACTCGGGATCATCGCAGCACTAAGGAGTGAGAGAAAGACTGGTTGTCTCGGGATCAGGTAATGTATCCCAAAGATCGCAACATTAAGGAGTGATAGCAAAGACTGGTTGACTCGGGATCAGGTAATGTATCCCAGAGCTTGCAGCACTAAGGAGTGAGAGCAAAGACTGGTTGACTCGGGATCATCGCAGCATTAAGGAGTGAGGGCAAAGACTGGTTGACTCGGGATCAGGTAATGTATCCCAAAGCTCGCAACATTAAGGAGTGAGAGCAAAGACTGGTTGACTCGGGATCAGGTAATGTATCCCAGAGCTTGCAGCACTAAGGAGTGAGAGCAAAGACTGGTTGACTCGGGATCATCGCAGCATTAAGGAGTGAGAGAAAGACTGGTTGGCTCGGGATCAGGTAATGTATCCCAGCTCGTAGCATTAAGGAGTGAGAGCAAAGACTGGTTGACTCGGATCATCGCAGCATTAAGGAGTGAGAGCAAGCAAAGACTGGTTGGCTCGGGATCAGGTAATGTATCCCAGAGCTCGCAGCATTAAGGAGTGAGAGCAAAGACGAGTTGGCTCGGGGTCAGGTAATATATCCCAGAGCTCGCAGCATTAAGGAGTGAGAGCAAAGACTGGTTGGCTCAGGATCAGGTAATGTATCCCAGAGCTCGCAGCATTAAGGAGTGAGAGCAAAGACGGGTTGGCTTGGCTCGGGATCAGGTAATGTATCCCAGAGCTCGCAACATTAAGGAGTGAGAGAGGAAAGACTGGTTGACTCGGGATCAGGTAATGTATCCCAGAGCTCGCAGCATTAAGGAGTGAGAGAGGAAAGACTGGTTGACTCGGGATCAGGTAATGTATCCCAGAGCTCGCAACATTAAGGAGTGAGAGAGAAAAGACGTCGATTCGGGATCATCGCAGCATTAAGGAGTGAGAGCAAAGACTGGTTGACTCGGGATCAGGTAATGTATCCCAGAGCTCGCAACATTAAGGGGTGAGAGCAAAGACTGGTTGCCTCGGCATCAGGTAATGTATCCCAGAGCTTGCAGCACTAAGGAGTGAGAGCAAAGACTGGTTGACTCGGGATCATCGCAGCATTAAGGAGTGAGGGCAAAGACTGGTTGGCTCGGGATCAGATAATGTATCCCAGCTCGTAGCATTAAGGAGTGAGAGCAAAGACTGGTTGACTCGGGATCATCGCAGCATTAAGGAGTGAGAGCAAGCAAAGACTGGTTGGCTCGGGATCAGGTAATGTATCCCAGAGCTCGCAGCATTAAGGAGTGAGAGCAAAGACGGGTTGGCTTGGCTCGGGATCAGGTAATGTATCCCAGAGCTCGCATCATTAAGGAGTGAGAGGAAAGACTGGTTGACTCGGGATCAGGTAATGTATCCCAGTAGACTGTTTCAGTGTGCTAGCACCATAAAAATCCAACTAAGCATTGTGGTCTAGTTAAAATCGGACATCATTATCATCTCACTGAATTGTAACTGTTTCTCACCATGATATAGCTAAAATACTCCTTTGGCGTTAGACAACACCCACTCACTCATTTTGGCACAACACGTATTCAAACTATCAATTGAGTATTTTCATAATCATATTAAGACTCGTTACCGTAATTGACTATGAGTAACAGGGCGGGTGTTTTAATAGAAACACGAACTGCTGATCCTTCGCGAGCACTTGGGGTCACCCCCATTTTCGGTCCGTTACTAATCTTTATAGTTTTTTGTGCTGTGTTTGTTTGGTTTTGTTTGTCTTTGTTCTGTATCTTATGCATGGTTTAGCCTATGATTCTGGATTGTCCATTCAAAATTGATTCTTCGTTTTTTTAGCGTTTATATATTATGGACCATTATTGTATCTTTGTGATAGTGAAGTACGAATCTATCATATTAAAGAATTTATTACGTCTTTTATTTTATTATTGACTTAATACCTTGGAAAGGTCTTGGGTTGTCATGTGATTTCATTATCGCTCTAATTTCATCTTCACTTCTTTCTATAATTTGTACATAATTCTGGTCGAATTCTCTGAGTATCTTTACTAAACCTCCATATTTTCCAACTTCAACAAAATAGATTTTTTTCTAAAGCTTCAAATACGTCTATGAAGTTTTTTGCGCTTTTCGATTAAACGGATACCATATATGGAACTAGTCTCCTAATAATGGCGTCATATTCTTTCTTATTGATTGATGGGTCGATGACATTGCTCAAGTTTGCAAGTAGTCTAAGATGGACCTCTTGTGCTGCCGTTGGATAATTTCTCCTTGGATCTCTTGAATCACGATAATAATTCCTTGCTGTTGAGTTCATTCTGTCTGAATCAATTTTATGTTAAATAAAATTAATTCTGTATTATTGGAGAATTCTTCTCTCCGGATACTTTTTCGTTCCTTTGATTATTACTTCTTTTCTACTTATATTAGCTTTTTTGAAAAATGAAAGAATACTCTTACTTTACATATCCATAAAACAAAATAACATACCGTGGAATAATTATTCAACACATTTTTGATTCCATTGACTTTGTCATAATATTATTTAGAATTATATACCATGCATTACCAACAATAAAGACACGTCTATTACACTGAATCAACACATATACTTAATTAGTTCCTAATTTTTTTTTTATTAAGTTGTAATACACCGTGTTTTCTGAAAATATAATTTAAAGTAATAATTACACTTACAATAAAGAATTTTGGGGTATGATGGTTCAAAGTATCGTCTCTCTGCAGAAACAATCTTTTCCGTTGCAGAAATTGTCTGTCTTAAGACCCAATGCCTTATATGTTGGACGTATATGTACGTGTATTAGGAATTTGTAGTGTCGCGTATAAGAACTTGATAATTGTGACATTGACATTTGCCCACAAGGTCAAATAATTGATTATTTATCATACCACTGTCTGGGCAGAACTTTATTATCTAAAGTATCAGTATATAAATATTTTGTATGTATATGTATTTCAAACATATAGGACATTGTGCAACTGCAACCTCTGACAAATCTTCAACTTGTTGAAGGCAGTCAGTACTTAGAACAAGAAAAAGTAGAAGCTTGGCAATGGCTTGAGGTCGGAAATGCGGTTTTGACCATCAATAAAGCAAATCTTGAACGACTCTGACATTAAGTTGAAATTCTTGTTAAACACCTATCATCTTGTGAATTACATATTTATCATTGACTTTTCACAAAATTTAAATCTTTGATCTTTGTGTATTAGTTTGAGAGTTTTCTTAGAGGCAGTGGAATTGCTCATTACTGTTAGTATTGTTGGATATATCCACTGTCATTGTGCCATTTTTCATATTAAGCTTTGCACAATAAAATGAACAACAAATATACCACAGCACTAACAGTTCTAAAATCTAATATAAAAATCGTAGAAAAAGAGACAAAAATGTATACACCTAACACAAATTTATACACCCAACACAAGTTTATACACACAAATGTATACACCTAACACAAATTTATACACCTAACATACATGCACATGACCGTTAATTTTCCTAAATTCAGATATATTGTGTTTGTTTTGTTTTGTTTGTCTTTGTTCTGTATCTTATGCATGGTTTAGACTATGATTCTGGATTGTCCATTCAAAATTGATTCTTCTGTTTTTTTTAGCGTTTATATATTATGGACCATTATTGTATCTTTGTGATAGTGAAGTACGAATCTATCATATTAAAGAATTTATTACGTCTTTTATTTTATTATTGACTTAATACCTTGGAAAGGTCTTGTGTTGTTATGTGACTTCATTATCCTTCTAATTTCGTCTTCACTTCTTTCTATAATTTGTACATGATTCTGGTCGAATTCGCTGAGTATCTTTTCTAAACCTCCATATTTTCCAACTTCAACAAAATGATTTTTTCTAAAGCTTCAAATACGTCTATGAAGTTTTTTTTACACTTTTCGATAAAACGGATACCATATATGGAACTAGTCTCCTAATAATGGCGTCATATTCTTTTTTATTGACTGATGGATCGATGACATTGCTCAAGTTTGCAAGTAGTCTAAGATGGACCTCTTGTGCTGCCGTTGGATAATTTCTCTTTGGATCTCTTGAATCACGATAATAATTCCTTGCTGTTGAGTTCCTTCTGTCTGAATCAATTTTATGTTAAATAAAATTAATTCTGTATTATTGGAGAATTCTTCTCTCCGGATACTTTTCGTTTCTTTGGTTATTACTTCTTTTCTACTTATATTAGCTTTTTTGAAAAATGAAACAATACTCTTACTTTTCATATCCATAAAACAAAATAACAAGACCCAATGCCTTATATGTACGTGTATTAGGAATTTGTAGAGTGTCGCGTATTAGAACTTGATTATTGTGACCTTGACATTTGAACACAAGGTCAAATAATTGATTATTTATCATACCACTGTCTGGGCAGAACTTTATTTTCTAAAGTATCAGTATATAAATATGCTGTATGTATATGTATTTCAAACATATAGGACATTGTGCAACTGCAACCTCTGACAAATCTTCACCTTGTTGAAGGTAGTCAGTAGTTAGAACAAGAAAAAGTAGAAGTTTGGCAATGGCTAGAGGTCGGAAATGCGGTTTCGACCATCAGTAAAACAAAACTTGAACGACTCTGACATTAAGTTGAAATTCTTGTTAAACACCTATCATCTTGTGAATTACATATTTATCATTGACTTTTCACAAAAGTTAAATCTTTGATCTTTGTGGTTTAGTTTGAGAGTTTTCTTAGAGGCAGTGGAATTGCTCATTACTGTTAGTATTGTTGGATATATCCACTGTCATTGTGCCATTTTTCATATTAAGTTTTGCACAATAAAATGAACAACAGTTCTAAAATCTAATGTAAAAATCGTAGAAAAAGAGACAAAAATTTATACACCTAGCACAAATTTATACACCTAACACAAATTTATACACCTAGCCTAGATTTATACACCTGGCACAAATTTATACACCTAACACAAATGTATACACCTAACACAAATTTATACACCTAGCACAAATTTATACACCTAGCACAAATTTATAAATCTAGCATAGATTTATACACCTGGCACAAATTTATACACCTAACACAAATTTATACACCTAACACAAATTTATACACCTAGCATACATTTATACACCTAACACAAATTTATACACCCAACACAAATTTATACACCTAACATAAATTCACATGACCGTTAACTTTCCTAAATTGAGATATATAGGTTAATCAATATAAGAAGAATGCCAGAACCAACGTCGCCACTGATGTGGAATTAAGGTATACAGACCCTGTTTTATACCCATCATGATAATAATTCGACTTTAACAATACTAAGATTTATGTTAAATAAGTTGCTAAGAAAAGTTTGAAGATACTAAAGGGATAATCAGAAGCCGTAAATTAAAGAAGGGCAGACAAGGCCATGACCAAAAACAAAAAACAAAAAAAACAATGATCTACAAAACACTACATAGAAAATTAATATTGAGCAACACGAACCCTACTAAAAAAAGGGGGACTCAGGTGCTCCAGTCAACTGTTCTTCTGAAACTAAGACATTTCCCAGAATATCAAACTAATATTTTGTGAATATTGTTACAACATTTTGTAATAGTGTGTTTTCTGTAGAATTTTGACCTTCGGAATTACAAGTTGCTTTCTTTGTTGGTTTTATATGTTAACAGTCTTTGGCGATCAAATTTAAAGCTGCGATGGTATGGTTATTGAATTTACATCAATATATACTATCACTGCTAATTACAACTCAAGTCATGTGTTGTGCTCGATACATTTCTGTATGATTTTTGTCAGTGAGTTGCTTCAGATCGGAGGGTTTCTACAGGTGCTCTGGCTACCTCTGGCTACCTCTGGCTACCTCCAATAATAAAACCCAATGTCACGAAATAATTGAAATATTGTTTAAAGTGGAGTTGAACACCGATAACATATCAACCTATATACATTTTATAATGCAGATTAAAAGACGAAAACTACATAAATACAGTTTGTACAACAAAAAATCAAGCGAATCAAATATGATTTGTTTTTTCATTTGTTACATATATCAAAGTGGTACTTTATTTCTTATGGTTAACATACAACCTATTAACACTAATTTATTCAACAAGACCTGTTTCACTTTTTAAAACAATTATATTTCATTTATAACATCGTAAATTTTCTTGGATAGATTCCAGATTTAAATATAGATCTATGGGAATTTGCATGATGATTTCTAAATCAATTTAAACTACTCAGGTAGAAACAGGTATTTAGTGTAGAAGGAAGTACAAGGAAAACTTGTTTTTACATCTTCTGCATAAAAATGGACGGTAATAGCATGATTGGTAAAACGCGTGGCGATTATACTGTTCAAAAAGATGTTGGGAAAGGAACATTTGGACAAGTTTACCAGGTGACAAGAACTGATCAGATTCCTACAAGCGCGGGCACATATCAGGTATATATCATTGTTTTTTAAATACATAATAGATATACATGTATGTATATATTACCTCTTTTAGGTAGATAACATGTTGTTTATGCATTTATTTAGGATTTTCTGTTGATTGTATATGTTCTTACAATCAATATTTAATTTGATTTTATCAGATTAAAGGTGTTCTAAAAAACGTGCCGATAATAAATAATGTCAAAATGGGAACAACTTGATATACAATAAAACTAGAAGGGAGAAATTACCCTACGTGACACAGTGTTTGTCCCCTGCAAAGCTTTAAAGAGCAATAAGTCATTTTACCTTTTTTTCAACAATATGCTTTTATTTTCAGAAATTGTTTTCTTTTTCACCAGGTAAAACACATGTACATTGTTGTATGTATTAGTTTATATTCACATTTTGTTTGTTACATACTTATACGTAGCTCGCTAGAACTAATAATAAAACCCTAAATGCTCGCTTACTCGCAAGGGTTATAACGGGATGCCATTACACGTAATGGAGCAGCCGCCGAAATTTTTTGCGCTCGCTTACAGAGCTTCTGACGCCTGCATTTATCAATAATAAGACATAACCTTTCCTTTTGTCCATTATTATAACAAGTTTTTATCACCTACCAGTATTTTAGAATGTAATTCCCACAAAATAAAAATCTTCTATCTGAACATTTTGAATTTCGTCATTTCCGGCCTCACTATTTGGATGTCGATACCATATTTGGCGATTGAGGCGTGAATATTTACATCAGCGTGTAGTAAGAAATACCATATTTAGGAAAGCTCCGCCTTCCGTAGTTTCCGGTTATGGAAAACGATCGATAAATTTGAACAAGGTTGTTACTACCTTTGAAAAGCATATATTTCTCAGCCAAACCGATTTAACAAGGACTGGGATTATCAGTAATAGTTCTAATGAAATGTTTGAAGCGTAAATAGTGAGTTTTTATGTTTCAACTGCAACTTTTTTTTTGCTCCATTGTGACGAATGGGACCGCGTTGTAGCTCTGCCGAGACACAAGTTTGTCACAGGAGCTATATTATTGCAGCTAGTAGCTCGCATACAATTTCAATTAGATAATTATTATATCCAAGAAGATAGTGGGTGCACATAGCATGACTTGAAGCTATAGTCTATTATCAAAGTACCGAGGTACTGTCTAGTCGCAGACTTTCTTTGCTTGTACCTTTTATATTTCAGTGTTATAAATAATATCTACTGTTATCCTTCACTTTTTTCGAATATTGCAAACAAAAACAGCAATATTTCTTTTCCAAAATTTTCTTTTATTATATTATACAAATCGGTACATTGTATACCAGAATGTAAGCAACATCCAAGAACTTTCAAATAATACACTCAGATACGAGATATTGCACACTTTGAATCTGGGCTGTAGTTTTATTACTCTCAGAGAGCCGTGCAATAATCAACGACTTAGATGTGATATTGCATGACTTCATGTTACAAATAATATATATCTCGGTTTCGGATTAAAATGGTTAAACTGGGAAATCTGTGGTATGAATATTACATATTTAAATGTTGTTATAATTAGATTGTTCGTATATTTGATATGCCGATAGTATTCATTTTATAGACAACAAAAACCTAAACAAATCGATCTACCATGCCAACCAGGAATGTCGTTTATTTAAAAATGCTTTGTTAACGTAATACATCAATAACTATTGACAATATATGTGTTATCCAATTATACATTACGTCAATAGTGCTAAAAATAATTACAATATGTAAGAAAGGTCAAAATTTAGGGCATGATACCCAAAATAAATACTGCCTATTCTTGGCGAGGACATAGGTTCACCCCTGTTTTTTAGTGGGATCCGTGTTGATCATCATTTTAGTTTTCTGTGTTTTGTTTTTGCTTTGTTTGTCTACGTTCTTTGTCTTATGTCAAATGTTGCCTGTGACTCTCGATTGTCCATTCTTATTTACCCCTTCGGTTTTTTCTAAAGTTTATTTGTTAAACCAAACAGGTTATGGGTGCTAAAGATTATACACAAAAAATACAAGTATATCTGAATAACTCTATAGTGAAATAACTTTAGAATCTTTTGAGAACCAACTGAAGTTTTTAAATTAGACAGTATACATGATTAATCAACGAATGACCCATTTCCGAGATTATGTTCCTTTTCATTGTGAAGTATGGTCTTATAGGACGTTATAAAGAAATATAATTAAATGCCTACTCAAAAACAATAGGGTCGTCGACTTTAACTATAGTCATCGTTCTCAATATGTTTAGGCCCTTTGAATTTAACTATAGTCATCATTCTCAATATGCTTAGGCCCTTTGACTTTAACTATAGTCATCGTTCTCAGTATGCTTAGGTCCTTTGACTTTAACTATAGTCATCGTTCTCAATATGTTTAGGCCCTTTGACTTTAACTATAGTCATCATTCTCAATAGGCTTAGGCCCTTTGACTTTAACTATAGTCATCGTTTTCAATATGCTTAGGTCCTTTGACTTTAACTATAGTCATCGTTCTCAATATGCTTAGGCCCTTTGACTTTAACTATAGTCATCGTTCTCAATATGTTTAGGCCCTTTGACTTTAACTATAGTCATTGTTCTCAATATGCTTAGGCCCTTTGATTTTAATTATAGTCATCGTTCTCAATATGCTTAGGCCCTTTGACTTTAACTATAGTCATCGTTCTCAATATGTTTAGGCCCTTTGACTTTAACTATAGTCATTGTTCTCAATATGCTTAGGCCCTTTGACTTTAATTATAGTCATCGTTCTCAATATGCATAGATCCTTTGACTTTAACTATAGTCATCGTTCTCAATATGCTTAGGCCCTTTGACTTTCAATATAGTCATCGTTCTCAATATGTTTAGATCCTTTGACTTTATTGCTCTTAAGGATTTTTAGAATTATTTGGTTTTCCAATCTTTCGGCTTTGAGTGAACCTGGTGAAGGGTATTACAGAACCGCGTCGTGTGCACTCAATTTGATATATACGTTTTTCCTTTTTTATATTATAAAATCTTTGCGATTTTGTTTTCGATTTAAAGTTCTGATTTAAAATTTCTGCAATAAAATGACATCACCGCATGCTATAGAATAACATAGACCGATTTGGATATTTTTTCCGTTTTAAATGGCCAAATTCAGTATTGTAATGCAGGTTCGTGAGCTTCTAATTAGGTTAGTTCTCAGTCAACACAAAACCTCCTTTATGTCTCCCTCTTTGGACATTTTGTATGTATAAGTTGATGCTCTCATAGCGCCTGGTCTCTGTTTTGTGCTGGGGATGTCTGAGTGGATAGTGTTTTGTATGTATAAGTTGATGCTCTCATAGTGCCTGGTCTCTGTTTTGTGCTGGGGTTGTCTGAGTGGATAGTGTTTTGTATGTATAAGTTGACGCTCTCATAGTGCCTGGTCTCTGTTTTGTGCTGGGGTTGTCTGAGTGGATAGTGTTTTGTATGTATAAGTTGACGCTCTCATAGTGCCTGGTCTCTGTTGTGTGCTGGGGATGTCTGAGTGGATAGTGTTTTGTATGTATAAGTTGACGCTCTCATAGTGCCTGGTCTCTGTTGTGTGCTGGGGATGTCTGAGTGGATAGTGTTTTGTATGTATAAGTTGACGCTCTCATAGTGCCTGGTCTCTGTTTTGTGCTGGGGTTGTCTGAGTGGATAGTGTTTTGTATGTATAAGTTGACGCTCTCATAGCGCCTGGTCTCTGTTGTGTGCTGGGGATGTCTGAGTGGATAGTGTTTTGTATGTATAAGTTGACGCTCTCATAGTGCCTGGTCTCTGTTTTGTGCTGGGGATGTCTGAGTGGATAGTGTTTTGTATGTATAAGTTGACGCTCTCATAGTGCCTGGTCTCTGTTGTGTGCTGGGGATGTCTGAGTGGATAGTGTTTTGTATGTATAAGTTGACGCTCTCATAGCGCCTGGTCTCTGTTGTGTGCTGGGGATGTCTGAGTGGATAGTGTTTTGTATGTATAAGTTGACGCTCTCATAACGCCTGGTCTCTGTTTTGTGCTGGGGTTGTCTGAGTGGATAGTGTTTTGTATGTATAAGTTGACGCTCTCATAGCGCCTGGTCTCTGTTTTGTGCTGGGGATGTCTGAGTGGATAGTGTTTTGTGCTGGGGATGTCTGAGTGGATAGTGTTTTGTGCTGGGGATGTCTGAGTGGATAGTGTTTTGTGCTGGGGATGTCTGAGTGGATAGTGTTTTGTGCTGGGGATGTCTGAGTGGATAGTGTTTTGTGCTGGGGATGTCTGAGTGGATAGTGTTTTGTGTTTTTTTGTGGTTTATTTATGTTTAAATTCATGTCATAATAATTATTTTCTTTTCGGATTGAGAGATTTTGTACAGTCCCTTCTATTTTTACATTTTATATGGCAACGTTGCCCACAACACAAATTCTTGTTGTAAATCCCCACGTTATCAAATAATCATTTTATTTTTAGACAACGAACCTTGCAATGAAGGTGATCAGCAGAGACAGATCCAATAGCCGAGAAAAAAAGTTATTAGAGAGAGAAATACAAATTTTATCTGACATGAAGAAGTTCAAGCACGAGAATATAGTGCAATATGTAGAATTCTTCCATCTTGATTGTGATACATATATCATTATGGAATATTGTGAAGATGGTACATTATTTCAATACATACGCAAACATGGAGTAGTTCCAGAGCACATCTTTGTCGATTTTGTACGGCAGATAGCATCAGGTTTGGAGGTAAGGTTTTAAAAATGATCAATCCCACTTTGGCTTTATCAATATCAAATACAGTATGATAATATACAATCCTGACAGTATTGCCTAGCAATATGTCTGTTTTTCATTTTTAGTTATTCGAAATCCCAGTAATTTTACAAATTATATAGTGTTTTCTAACCTTTGAAAGAGAAATCAAATGAACAACATTCAGATAACTGTTGAACATTTTTATTTTGAGGTAAATACAATATACTTATGAATTTAAAAACACTAGATGTAAATTATATTACTTCATTAGTGATAATGCAGAAGAAAAGTTTGAAGATATCAAAGGGTAATTAGAATTACAAGCCTATAAAGGACAGACAATATAAGGGTAATTAGAATCACAAGCCTATAAAGAACGGACTATATAAGGGTAATTAGAATCACAAGCATATAAAGGACAGACAATATAAGGGTAATTAGAATCACAAGCCTATAAAGGACAGACAATATAAGGGTAATTAGAATCACAAGCCTATAAAGGACAGACAATATAAGGGTAATTAGAATCACAAGCCTATAAAGGACAGACAATATAAGGGTAATTAGAATCACAAGCCTATAAAGGACAGACAATATAAGGGTAATTAGAATCACAAGCCTATAAAGGACAGACAATATAAGGGTAATTAGAATCACAAAGCCTATAAAAGACAGACAATATAAGGGTAATTAGAATCACAAGCATATAAAGGACAGATAATATAAGGGTAATTGGAATCACAAGCCTATTAAGGACAGACAATATAAGGGTAATTGGAATC
Organism: Bathymodiolus brooksi; assembly: GCA_963680875.1. Lineage (NCBI taxonomy): Eukaryota > Metazoa > Mollusca > Bivalvia > Mytilida > Modiolidae > Bathymodiolus > Bathymodiolus brooksi. The sequence goes on from OY804575.1 coordinate 29,012,449, forward strand.
ACAAGCCTATTAAGGACAGAAAATATAAGGGTAATTAGAATCACAAGCCTATAAAGGACAGACAATATAAGGGTAATTAGAATCACAAGCCTATAAAGGACAAACAATATAAGGGTAATTAGAATCACAAGCCTATAAAGGACAGACAATATAAGGGTAATTAGAATCACAAGCCTATAAAGGACAGAAAATATAAGGGTAATTAGAATCACAAAGCCAATAAAGGACAGACAATATAAGGGTAATTAGAATCACAAGCATATAAAGGACAGACAATATAAGGGTAATTGGAATCACAAGCCTATTAAGGACAGACAATATAAGGGTAATTGGAATCACAAGCCTATTAAGGACAGAAAATATAAGGGTAATTAGAATCACAGGCCAATAAAGGACAGACAATATAAGGGTAATTAGAATCACAAGCATATAAAGGACAGACAATATCAGGGTAATTATAATCACAAGCCTATAAAGGACAGACAATATAATGGTAGTTAGAATCACAAAGCCTATAAAGGACAGACAATATAAGGGTAATTAGAATCACAAGCCTATAAAGGACAGACAATATAAGGGTAATTAGAATCACAAGCCTATAAAGGACAGACAATATAAGGGTAATTAGAATCACAAAGCCTATAAAGGACAAACAATATAATGGTAATTAGAATCACAAGCCTATAAAGGACAGACAATATAAGGGTAATTAGAATCATAAGCCTATAAAGGACAGACAATATAAGGGTAATTAGAATCACAAGCATATAAAGGACAGACAATATAAGGTTAATTATAATCACAAGCCTATAAAGGACAGACAATATAAGGGTAATTAGAATTAGAAGCTTATAAAGGACAGACAATATAAGGGTAATTAGAATCACAAGACTATTAAGGACAGAAAATATAAGGGTAATTAGAATCACAAAGCCTATTAAGGACTGAAAATATAAGGATAATTAGAATCACAAGCCTATAAAGGACAAACAATATAAGGGTAATTAGAATCACAAGCCTATAAAGGACAAACAATATAAGGGTAATTAGAATCACAAGCCTATAAAGGACAGACAATATAAGGGTAATTAGAGTCACAAAGCCTATAAAGGACAGACAATATAAGGGTAATTAGAATCACAAGCATATAAAGGACAGACAATATAAGGGTAATTATAATCACAAGCCTATAAAGGACAGACAATATAAGGGTAATTAGAATCACAAGCCTATAAAGGACAGACAATATAAGGGTAATTAGAATCACAAGCCTATTAAGGACTGAACATATAAGGGTAATTAGAATCACAAGCCTATAAAGGACACACAATATAAGGGTAATTAGAATCACAAAGCCTATAAAGGACAGACAATATAAGGGTAATTAGAATCACAAGCCTATAAAGGACAGACAATATAAGGGTAATTAGAATCACAAGCCTATAAAGGACAGACAATATAAGGGTAATTAGAATCACAAGCCTATAAAGGACAGACAATATAAGGGTAATTAGAATCATAAGCCTATAAAGGACAGACAATATAAGAGTAATTGGAATCACAAGCCTATAAAGGACAGACAATATAAGGGTAATTAGAATCATAAGCCTATAAAGGACAGACAATATAAGGGTAATTAGAATCACAAGCCTATAAAGGACAGACAATATAAGGGTAATTAGAATCACAAGCCTATAAAGGACAGACAATATAAGGGTAATTAGAATCACAAGCTATAAAGGACAGACAATATAAGGGTAATTAGAATCACAAGCCTATAAAGGACACACAATATAAGGGTAATTAGAATCACACAGCCTATAAAGGACAAACAATATAAGGGTAATTAGAATCACAAGACTATAAAGGACAGACAATATAAGGGTAATTAGAATCACAAGCCTATAAAGGACAGACAATATAAGGGTAATTAGAATCATAAGCCTATAAAGGACAAACAATATAAGGGTAATTAGAATCACAAGCCTATAAAGGACAGACAATATAAGGGTAATTAGAATCACAAGCATATAAAGGACAGACAATATAAGGGTAATTAGAATCACAAGCCTTTAAAGGACAGACAATATAAGGGTAATTCGAATCACAAGCCTACAAAGGAGAGACAATATAAGGGTAATTAGAATCACAAGCCTATAAAGGGCAGACACTATAAGGGTAATTAGAATCACAAGCCTATAAAGGACAGACAATATAAGGGTAATTAGAATCACAAGCCTATAAAGGACAGACAATATAAGGGTAATTAGAATCACAAGCTTATAAAAGACAAACAATATAAGGGTAATTAGAATCACAAGCCTATAAAGGACATACAATATAAGGGTAATTAGAATCACAAGGCTATAAAGGACAGACAATATAAGGATAAATAGATTCACAAGCCTATAAAGGACAGACAATATAAGGGTAATTAGAATCACAAGCATATTAAGGACAGATAATATAAGGGTAATTAAAATCACAAGCCTATAAAGGACAGACAATATAAGGGTAATTAGAATCACAAGCATATATAGGAAAGACAATATAAGATTAATTAGAATCACAAATCCTATAAAGGACAAACAATATAAGGTTAATTAGAATCACAAAGCCTATAAAGGACAGACAATATAAGGGTAATTAGAATCACAAACCTATAAAGGACAGACAATATAAGGGTAATTAGAATCACAAGCCTATAAAGGACAGACAATATAAGGGTAATTAGAATCACAAGCATATAAAGGCCAGACAATATAAGGGTAATTGGAATCACAAGCCTATTAAGGACAGAAAATATAAGGGTAATTAGAATCTTAAGCCTATTAAGGACAGACAATATAAGGGTAATTAGAATCACAAGCATATAAAGGACAGACAATATCAGGGTAATTATAATCACAAGCCTATAAAGGACAGACAATATAAGGGTAATTAGAATCACAAGCCTATAAAGGACAGACAATATAAGGGTAATTAGAATCACAAGCCTATTAAGGACTGAACATATAAGGGTAATTAGAATCACAAGCCTATAAAGGACACACAATATAAGGGTAATTAGAATCACAAAGCCTATAAAGGACAGACAATATAAGGGTAATTAGAATCACAAGCCTATAAAGGACAGACAATATAAGGGTAATTAGAATCACAAGCCTATAAAGGACAGACAATATAAGGGTAATTAGAATCACAAGCCTATAAAGGACAGACAATATAAGGGTAATTAGAATCATAAGCCTATAAAGGACAGACAATATAAGAGTAATTGGAATCACAAGCCTATAAAGGACAGACAATATAAGGGTAATTAGAATCATAAGCCTATAAAGGACAGACAATATAAGGGTAATTAGAATCACAAGCCTATAAAGGACAGACAATATAAGGGTAATTAGAATCACAAGCCTATAAAGGACAGACAATTTAAGGGTAATTAGAATAACAAGCTATAAAGGACAGACAATATAAGGGTAATTAGAATCACAAGCCTATAAAGGACACACAATATAAGGGTAATTAGATTCACACAGCCTATAAAGGACAAACAATATAAGGGTAATTAGAATCACAAGCCTATAAAGGACAGACAATATAAGGGTAATTAGAATCATAAGCCTATAAAGGACAAACAATATAAGGGTAATTAGAATCACAAGCCTATAAAGGACAAACAATATAAGGGTAATTAGAATCACAAGCCTATAAAGGACAGACAATATAAGGGTAATTAGAATCATAAGCCTATAAAGGACAGACAATATAAGGGTAATTAGAATCACAAAGCCTATAAAGGACAAACAATATAAGGGTAATTAGAATCACAAACCTATAAAGGACAGACAATATAAGGGTAATTAGAATCATAAGCCTATAAAGGACAGACAATATAAGGGTAATTAGAATCACAAGCCTATAAAGGACAGACAATATAAGGGTAATTAGAATCACAAGCCTATAAAGGACAGACAATATAAGGGTAATTAGAATCACAAGCCTATAAAGGACAGACAATATAAGGGTAATTAGAATCACAAGCCTATAAAGGACAGACAATATAAGGGTAATTAGAATCATAAGCCTATAAAGGACAAACAATATAAGGGTAATTAGAATCACAAGCCTATAAAGGACAGACAATATAAGGGTAATTAGAATCACAAGCATATAAATGACAGACAATATAAGGGTAATTAGAATCACAAGCCTATAAAGGACAGACAATATAAGGGTAATTAGAATCACAAGCCTACAAAGGACAGACAATATAAGGGTAATTAGAATCACAAGCCTATAAAGGGCAGACACTATAAGGGTAATTAGAATCACAAGCCTATAAAGGACAGACAATATAAGGGTAATTAGAATCACAAGCCTATAAAGGACAGACAATATAAGGGTAATTAGAATCACAAGCTTATAAAAGACAAACAATATAAGGGTAATTAGAATCGCAAGCCTATAAAGGACATACAATATACGGGTAATTAGAATCACAAGCCTATAAAGGACAGACAATATAAGGATAATTAGAATCACAAGCCTATAAAGGACAGACAATATAATGGTAATTAGAATCACAAGCATATAAAGGACAGACAATATAAGGGTAATTAGAATCACAAGCCTATAAAGGACAGACAATATAAGGGTAATTAGAATCACAAGCATATATAGGAAAGACAATATAAGATTAATTAGAATCACAAATCCTATAAAGGACAAACAATATAAGGTTAATTAGAATCACAAAGCCTATAAAGGACAGACAATATAAGGGTAATTGGAATCACAAACCTATAAAGGACAGAAAATATAAGGGTAATTAGAATCACAAGCCTATAAAGGACAGACAATATAAGGGTAATTGGAATCACAAGCCTATTAAGGACAGAAAATATAAGGGTAATTAGAATCTTAACCCTATAAAGGACAGACAATATAAGGGTAATTAGAATCACAAGCATATAAAGGACAGACAATATCAGGGTAATTATAATCACAAGCCTATAAAGGACAGACAATATAAGGGTAATTAGAATCACAAAGCCTATAAAGGACAGACAATATAAGGGTAATTAGAATCACAAGCCTATTAAGGACAGACAATATAAGGGTAATTAGAATCAGAAGCCTATAAAGGACAGACAATATAAGGGTAATTAGAATCACAAAGCCTATAAAGGACAAACAATATAAGGGTAATTAGAATCACAAGCCTATAAAGGACAGACAATATAAGGGTAATTAGAATCACAAGCCTATAAAGGACAGACAATATAAGGGTAATTAGAATCACAAGCCTATAAAGGACAGACAATATAAGGGTAATTAGAATCACAAGCATATAAAGGACAGACAATATAAGGGTAATTGGAATCACAAGCCTACTAAGGACAGAAAATATAAGGGTAATTAGAATCACAAGCCTATAAAGGACAGACAATATAAGGGTAATTAGAATCACAAGCATATAAAGGACAGACAATATCAGGGTAATTATAATCACAAGCCTATAAAGGACAGACAATATAAGGGTAATTAGAATCACAAAGCCTATAAAGGACAGACAATATAAGGGTAATTAGAATCACAAGCCTATTAAGGACAGACAATATAAGGGTAATTAGAATCACAAGCCTATAAAGGACAGACAATATAAGGGTAATTAGAATCACAAAGCCTATAAAGGACAAACAATATAATTGTAATTAGAATCACAAGCCTATAAAGGACAGACAATATAAGGGTAATTAGAATCATAAGCCTAGAAAGGACAGACAATATAAGGGTAATTAGAATCACAAGCATATAAAGGACAGACAATATAAGGGTAATTAGAATCACAAGCCTATAAAGGACAGACAATATAAGGGTAATTAGAATCACAAGCTTATAAAGGACAGACAATATAAGGGTAATTAGAATCACAAGACTATTAAGGAAAGAAAATATTAGGGTAATTAGAATCACAAGCCTATAAAGGACAGACAATATAAGGGTAATTAGAATCACAAAGCCTATTAAGGACTGAAAATATAAGGGTAATTAGAATCACAAGCCTATAAAGCACAGACAATATAAGGGTAATTAGAATCACAAGCCTACAAAGGACAGACAATATAAGGGTAATTAGAATCACAAGCCTATAAAGGACAGACAATATAGGGGTAATTAGAATCACAAGCCTATAAAGAACAGACAATATAAGGGTAAATAGAATCACAAGCCTATAAAGGACAGACAATATAAGGGTAATTAGAATCACAAGCCTATAAAAGACAGACAATATAAGGGTAATTAGAATCACAAGCCTATAAAGGACAGACAATATAAGGGTAATTAGAATCATAAGCCTATTAAAGACAGACAATATAAGGACAAAGAATGACCCTCAAAACACTACACAGAAAAGTAAAGATTGGACACAAACCACAGATAGGGTGACGTCAGATGTTCTGGACAACACAAACTACAGATAGGGTGAGATCAGATTTTCTAGACAACACAAACTACAGATAGGGTGAAGTCAAATGTTCTGGACAACACAAACCACAGATAGGGTGAAGTCAGATGTTCTAGACAACACAAACCACAGATAGGGTGAAGTAAGATGTTCTAGACAACACAAACCACAGATAGGGTGAAGTCAGATGTTCTGGATAATACACACCACAGATAGGGTGGAATCAGATGTTCTGGACAGCACAAATCACAGATGGGGTGAAGTCAGATGTTCTGGACAACACAAACCACAGATACGGTGAAATCAGATGTTCTAGACAACACAAACTACAAATAGGATGAAGTCAGATGTTCTGTACAACACAAACCACGCATAGGGAGAAGTCAGATGTTCTAGACAACACAAACCACAGATAGGGTGAAGTCAAATGTTCTGGACAACACAAACCAAAGATAGGGTGAAGTCAGATGTTCTGGATAATACAAACCACAGATAGGGTGAAGTCAGATGTTCTAGACAACACAAACCACAGATAGGATGAAGTCAGATGCTCTGGACAGCACAAACCACAGATAGTGTGAAATCAGATGTTCTGGATAACACAAACCACAGATGGGTTGAAATCAGATGTTCTGGACAACACAAACCACAGATAGGGTGAAGTCAGATGCTCTGGACAACACACACCACAGAGAGGGTGAAGTCAGATGCTCTGGACAGCACAAATCACAGATAGGGTGAAGTCAAATTCTCTGGACATTTGAATTAAAGAAAAAACATGTAAAATATTTGTTTTTTTTATCATCATAATTCATTTACTTTAAAATCAAAGGGGACCGTTGTGATCGTGAATATATGATAGTTGGATTTACAACTAACTGTGCAATCAGTGCCTATCACCACTAAAGTTGTGAGTTTGATCCCCAGTCATGACGAGGTGTACTCGATACAACGTTATGTGATAAAGTTTGTCAGTTACTTGCGACAGGTCGATAGTTTTCTCTGGGTACCCCGGTTTCCTCCACCAATAAAACTTACCGCCACGATATAGCTGAAATATTGTTGAAACGATTAAAACATGGACGACAAAACATTATGCTTCACTGTATAAATGGTATAATACGGAATAATAACTGTATTTTTACTAAATTAAATGCTGTTTTTATACTAAAAACGGCTGCACGAAATTTTTTTTTTACAACGGTTAATTCCGTCACAAATATCTGATCGATTCAGCAAACTCCTATTCCTATGTTCCACGGCTGTACCATAACAAATAAACAAAACGTTGAGCCTTGAAAACTTTCGACGTCATGGGGCTACACCAAGGTTTTATTTACATGTAGTTAACATTTAAATTATTGAAACTGTTTCGCAAACCCGTTGTTTTGTTATGTGATATATTAATGTTATATTTATAAAGTTTATAAAATTTACTACATATGAAACTGTATTGATTTAGAAATTTAATACAGTATTTTCCTTCATGAGACACCCTACACATGAAATATGACGTGACACATATTTTGACGTCATTGAAGAATGATACCAAAGGTACGGAAACGGACATCTAGAGATACGAAAAATGAATATAAAAGAGGCAAATTTATTTAATACAGTTGGATGTTGTATTTAAAAAAAAGGTTAAATCCGTAATATATCTGTTATTCAGATATCAGACAGGGTATATAATGTGACATTCCCGGCTTAGGATCTATATTCCTAGGGTATATAATGTGACATTCCCGGCTTAGGATGTATATTCCCTTCCGCTGCGCCTCAGGGAATATAGATCCTAAGCCGGGAATGTCACATTATATACCCTGTCTGATAGCTGAATAACATATAATAATGTTGTACTCCTTGTCCTGATCGAGACTCGAACTCATAACATCAGTGGTGATAGGAACTGATTCCATAGATAGTTGTAAATCCAACTACCATACGATGACGGCCACGACGCCCCCAATTTTTCAACTATATAATGGCTTGTACGTAGTTTTAAATGTAGTTAGGCAAAAATTTGGTAATTCCATAGTATGATTGTAAAAATGTATGAACAAAATACTTTAATTATTGTAGAATCATTTAAAATTCCAAATATATGGATATTGTCGTTTGGTTGGAACATTGTGCATTGCAAACAAATTGATGTAATTGTTGGCTTTCATTTTAAATTTGATATCCTCTTTTTACCACATTTCCAGTTCTTTCTTTGTAAAACATCTATTGTAATAAAAGTATATAAGAGAACATAATCTAAGCAAAGTAAATAATGAAATAAATCGTATAAATCAAGTGAAGTATCTCGTCCTTATCTTTAATTGAAACATGAATGCATTCTTTTCCTTTGATCTTTTCATGGTTTATATACCAAATTGTAACCAACAGCAAAGAACTATCAAATAATAAACGCAGATACGAGATATTGCACACTTTAAATCTGGGCTGTAGTTTTATTACTCTCGGAGAGCCGTGTAACGATCAACGATCTATATGTGATATTGCATGTCTTCATATTACAAATCATTTATACCTCGGTTTTCCGAGTTAAACGGTAAAAACAATATCACAGATTGCTTAACCACCGTTTAACTCCGAAAACCGAGGAATAAATATTACTTATCATTAATGAACATTATAGATTTGATTTTAGATTAATGGTGTTTTAACGCCACTTTCAGCAATATTTCAGCTTTATCACTTGCGGCTGCGAGTCGAGTGCACCTTTTTTGTGTAACTTACAAAACTGATGAACATTATAGACATTAGATATATAGTTGTATAGTATTACTGTACATTTGTGTCGTCTTAACAACAACGATGTCAGTAGTGGAACAAGAAATACCTACCCTTCCGTAGTAACTGGGTTTACCCTCTGGTTTTAATGGGGTTCGCTTTGCTCAATCTTAAGTTTTCTGTGTAGTGTTTTGTCGACCACCTTTTTTACCCTTTTCTTGTGTTGTCTGTCCTTCGTTTAAAGACTCGTGATCACCCATCGATATCTTCCAGTTTTTTTCCATAAATATATGACAGTGAACCGTATCACTAATGTGAAGAATACACACAGTATACATCGAGACCTGATATAAGAGTTTAATAATCAAATTATCAATTATTATTTTTTTCCAGTTTCTTCACAGCAAACATGTGTTACACAGGGACGTAAAAAGTAAAAACATTTTAATAACTGGTCACATGAATCTTAAGATAGCTGATTTTGGTGTTGCCAGGTATGTTGGTACATAATATATTTAAACACAATAAGAATATTTAACTGCTATTTCTGTGTGTGGTATTACACTTTGTTCAATGCTGACATTTGGAAGGTATTTTCAACAAATATCATTTAGAAATGAGAAACCAGGAAATATTAAAAATTAGGAGTTGAAAATATTTTATTTCTCATCATTTGAAGTGGTAGTCGTTGTTAGATTAATTGTTTTTATTGTTTTTATTTGTTAAAAATCACTTAATATCAAGTTTACAATGGTACGTGTTTGTTATTAGAACAATTTATTATGATACCAGTTAAGCTTAGGTTGTACATTTAAGTATTCATGAAGAGCCAATGGATGACATTGCAGTATATTAAAACGTTCACATGTCTTTATTTTAAAGTCACTGTCAAATACTGACAAAACACCATTTGTTAATATAATCCATGCATCGTGTCACACAAGGAGTCCGAAAGGTAGAGAAACTATTAAAAGTAAAATTGCAGTTTTATTCCAATGGGATTTATTTGTACCTGTCCTTGTTGATCTGCACTTTTTTTATCCATTTAATAATGAAGACGTAGTTCTATTTCTTATATACACAACCTGTTTCTACAATAACTTTTATCACCAGTCAATAGATTTGAAAGCTTAATAATTTACAAGTCTTTGGAAGCAAGTAAATCGAAGGGCCTACACAGAATAATTGACTAATGTTGCCTATACCTGAGGGAGGAGCTAAGGTTACCAATACATGAGGGAGTAGCTAATGTTACCTATGCATGAGGGAGGAGCTAATCTTACCTATACATGAGGGAGGAGCTAAGGTTACCTATACCTGAGGGAGGAGCTAATGTTACCTATACATGAGGGAGGAGCTAATTTTACAAATACATGAGAGAGGAGCTAAGGTTACCTATATATGAGGGAGGAGCTAAGGCTACCTATACCTGAGGGAGGAGCCAAAGTTACATATGCATGAGGGAGGAGCTAAGGTTATCTATACCTGAGGGAGGAGATAATGTTACCTATACCTGAGGGAGGAGCTAAGGTTACCAATACATGAGGGAGGAGCTAAGGTTACCTATACCTGAGGGAGGAGCTAAGGTTACCTATACATGAAGGAGGAGTTAAGGTTACCGATACATGAGGGAGGAGCTAAGGTTACCTATACCTGAGGGAGGAGCTAAGGTTACCCATACATGAGGGAGGAGCTAAGTTACCTATACATGAGGGAGGAACTAATGTTTCCTATACATGAGAGAGGAACTGATGTTACCTATACATGAGGGATGAACTAATGTTACCTATACATGAGGGAGGAGAACCTTCATTTTTAATCAATTACATTATTTAGGAATAATATTATTCAAATATTTTGCACTGTCGATTTACACAATGTATGTTCAATGTACTCAATATTTGATAGCTTGTAGTTCTATTTTTGTTTGATTTGTTATAATATGATTTGTTTATTTATTGCATAGTTTGTTTGTATGACTTCTTACTTAACATATTAAAATTTCACAACTATCCAATAAAAACGTAGATATCAAATTTAGTGCGCACGACGCGTTTCTAAAATAACCTTCATCTGGAAATATTGGAAAGTCAAATTATACTGCATTGGTACAATATATTATTACAGAGAAATTCCAGTAGCAGCCCCAGGTACAATGTCAATATTAGTTGGCAGTCCTCAATATATGAGCCCTGAAATGTTAGCCAACAAACCATATGATGAAAAAGTATGTAATAATTAATGTAACGTGCATTCAAATTTCCAACTTTGTATTTATAACATATGTACAAATTTCCTATTGCCCATCGAAATAACATATGCACAAGGTTGTCAGACTTACGCACGGAATAGGCTTACTTCCTATATGAAGATGTTTCGCTGGAATCGGCACACTTTTTCAGCTTTGGAATAGATGATTGGATCATAGTTATTTTTTTTCAATATACCTTTTGGTGAGGATTTTACAGATTAGATATATAAATCCCGTGATAAATTGATCATATTTTTACAAGACCTCAGTTTCCTGATCTATTTTTACCATGTGAAAGCCAATGTGATAAGGTGCAAAATTGACATGTTTCAGTTATCTTTGCTTATTTTTGATTTTAATCTAATATATGAATGGGAATTCAATAACTGCACAATATATTAATAGGCATGATTTTCGTTCAGTGAGTATATGAAAGAGTAGTGTTTCCATGCTGACGGAATATATGAATGTAATGTGGTTTCCAGACATTAGCTGCTGTGGTCGTACACAATTTTACCGAACGTGATCCCAGTGGTCCAACTTTGCATTTGCAAAAACGTCACAAACAAGTCAAGTTTTAGAACAGACTCAGTACGCTCTTGTAACTCTTGTTTTTTTCAGGGGTATGTTAACTACCTTATTACACAAAAATAAATGCTGTAGTGATCGCGAAGTAATCATTCATTTAAACAATAGAACATATTATGACTGATTACTAGTAATTAGATAATTTCTTGTAAATAAGTTCATGTATTCAAACAAAAAAACTCAGTAGGCGATATTTCATTCTCATTGAATTCATGCATGGTTATTTATGTCTATACAGACTGATATTTGGAGCTTGGGCTGTACTTGCTATGAAATGGGAACTGGTGACTACGCATTTAAGGCAGCAAACATTCAGCAAATCAAAAAGCTGGTTGAAAATAAGCAGGTATGGTTTATTCATATTTCAATACTAGCCAAATATAGAAACATCAGATAAACATATACTGACAAAGTTAATGTTTTGAAAGGAAACACCCATACGCTGACAGACAAAAATAATGTTTTGACAGTGAATACTCGTTATACTGGCAAATAAAAACAGTGTAATTACAATTAATACATACTATTATGAAAATTGAAATTGAATATGATATATTGACAGTGAACACCGGATATACTGACAAGCAAACATATGTTCTCTTATTTTAGCTACCTCCAATGGAGAATGCAGATTATTGTGATGATATAAAAGGCTTCATCATGTGGATGTTACAGACAGACTCAGCTAATAGACCAAATGCTAAGCTAGTATTTGATTATATATCCTGTCACAAATGTAAAAAGACAGCCTCACATCCGACAAAGGAGATGTCAAAAATTGTTGCAAAAGGTATGATTCTTTGAACATATTATGCTTCTCATAAACAAGATTTAAACCTTATTGCTTGATAACTTTATATAGCAATAAAATGCAATATTGATCATCTACAGAAACACGGAATACTTTGCATATTGTGGTGTCCAATACATATTGTGTTGTGTTGTGTTTTGTTTTTCTTCGTCTTGTGTACCTAGTTTCTCTGGATTATCCATTTTTGATTGGTCCTACGGTATTCTGTAATGTTTATATATTGTAGTTAAATTAGTCTTAACTTTAAACTTGAATTCAATCATTATGTCGATTTTTTAAAATTGTCTAACTGTAAATAAGAGTATGTTCATTCTTTTTTTTCAGTATCACCTCAAAAAAAACAACCGAAACCATCGAATCCAGAAGACAAAGGTATTTTATATCTTAATTATTTAAATAATATAAGATATATTAATCATTGTAGATTCTGGGATATCTTGCACATGTAAGATATTTCTGTTTGGATTCGTAAATATAAGAATGCACGGTATTTTTCAAAAATTTAAACCTTAGCCGATTTTGGTAATCCTGTTTAAGGCCTTTGGTTTTCTTGCTCCCAGAGAGTTTTATGTTATTTAGTTTTCTAATATTTTGGCTTTGAGCTTACCGGATGAATGTTATTCCTGAAACACATTGTCAGCACTAAATTTGATATCTATTTTGTATGGATTATCGTACTTCAAAAATATTAACAAAATGTTTTATAGGACATCTCCTAATAGATATAAATCGCTATAAAAAAAAGTTCAAGATTTTCTCCATAAAATGCATGGTAATTAATACTGGACACATTATTTTACAGATGCACGAGACAGTGGTGTTTATAGTGATAGGATACCAACACAAAACAGTGAAGGTTAGTTGTATCTCATATGTTGAAATTTTGTACAATTATGAAGATTATAGTGTTGAAAACAGGACGCAAAATGTAACTGTAATAGTAATATATGATTTTATTATATACTCACGAAATACTTGATTGGCCATTTACAGAAACTATGATATACTTACGAAAAAAGGTATAACTGGGTTGGCCATATACAGAAACTATGATATGCAAAATGTACTCAGTACAAAAAGCATGTTAGATTACAATATTATAATATATAGCAATTATTTCATTTTATATTTTTTATATGTCGATAGACTCACATTTGTTTTTTCATTTCAAACAATTGTATTTAATTCTATTATGCTTGGTTATCACATATTAAAATCAATAAACATAAGAATGTAGAAGTTCATGTCTAAGTAAGTACATATGTACCTAATTCTTCCATTTAAACAGCAAACAAATAAGTCCATAGTGCTAAGAAACAATATATTAGACATATAAATTTGAATTATTCGTTTAATCCACAAATGATCAAGTAGATATTTAATTTTTATTTACCATATATGTGAATATAGGATTCAGATTCAGCATGTTTTTTTGTGTATTATTCAAACCTGTAGATTTTATTCACAATAATCCAGATATTATTTACCACTATAACAAAGATTTCCTTGGAATATTATGAAAGTGTAATTTTAATGATATCACAGAGAATATTAACTTTAGTAGGACTTAAATTGATTTTGTTCTATTTACTTGGAATCAACTCTACAATATAATGTTATGTTGTTTTCAGACACCTTTGGAATGAGTTGTTCAACAATGGGGGATACACTAACCCAAAGCAATGGTCTTCAGCAACAATCAAACAAATACCAGGCGTAAGTATTACTACAGAAATACACCTACCATCTATTGTCGTCTCCCCTGCAGTAACCATGGTAACAAATTTATGCAGTTTTAAATATCTGTTTATGACTAACTATTATATATCTATTGTGTTTGTCCTCCTCACACTATCATTTAATTTAAAAATGAAACACAACCTCAATTTTTATTGGCATCGTGTTGCTGATCTTTAGTTCTCTGTGTAATGATTTGTTGATCGTTGTTTGTCCTTTTGTCCTTTGTCTTTTGACCTTTGTCTTTTGACTTTCGTGTTGTCTGTCCTTCTTCGATTAACGGGTACTGATTACCGCTTTTGAATCTTCAACATTATATTTGTTTAATGAAATGTTAATTGTAAATGTTAATTGAACTGCCTATATGTCCTATATATATTAACGCGTACCTTAATAGGCAAATGAAAGATATGTTATGTTATGTTATGGTTATGAAAAGAAAGTTTTAGCAGTCATGTTCGACAACTCCACAAATAGTCATGTTCGACAACTCCACAAATTTCAAAAAAATGAAACCACGATATGTGACGTTGGAAATCCAGTTTTCGGGGTGATTAATGGAACCCAACTCTCTCCTCTTGATAATAGGATCTCCAAAGAAAATAAAGACATAAACAAACAAATAAAAACCCTGCACATATCAGTGAATGCTCGTAGTAAACTGATTACTAAGTGACAACATAAACATTATATTTGATTAATGAAATGCTAATTGTAAATGTTAATTGAACTGCCTATATGTCCTATATATATTAACCTTAATAGGCAAATGCAAGATATGTTATGTTATGTTATGGTTATGAAAAGAAAGTTTTAGTAGTCATGTTCGACAACTCCACAAATATCAACAAAAAAGAAACCATGACATATGACGTTGGAAATCCAGTTTTCGGAGTGAAACTGGTCAATGGGACCCAACCCTCTCCTCTTAATAATTGGATCTCCAAAGAAAATAAACAAACAAATAAAAACCCTGCACATTATGATATCAGCTTTCACTCAGAAAGACCGCACACTATCACGAAAATGAGTGACAACATAAACGTGGATAAGAGAAGGTGAGTGAATGCTCGTAGTAAACTGACTACTAACTAAAGAGGTATAATATGTTGGTTAAAGACCTTTATTCTTCCGACGAAAAAAGTCATAACCTATACTTCTAACAGATTTACTATCAATTGGTCTTACACATCTGACTGTGTGTTTGTTTAACAAAAACAATTGTTATGTTGCAGACAAATTGTACGCTTATTGGGTGACAACAAGGCAAGTGAACATGTCATGCGAATTCTCCGTGTATGTCGCAAGCATTCAACAGATTATGACAAGATAGAGGTATGTCTTAGTAGGCTGCTTTTGAACAATTATATATTATTATCCAATAAGAATTATAAGTAGAATGATTTTTTTTATGCATTTTTTAATTAAAAAATGAATTCATTAGGATATATTTGAAGATTTTTAAGGTTAGGGTTATGGTGTTTAACACCACTTTCAACAATATTTCATTGATATCGTGGCGATCAGTGCTGTGGAGAAACCGGAATACCCAGAGAAAACCACAGACCTACAGCAAGTCACTGATAAACTCTATCACATAATGCTATTTTGAGTGCACCTCGCTTGAGCGAGATTCAAATTCACAACGTTAGTGGTGATAGGCACTGATTGCATAGGTAGTTGTAAATCCAACAACCATACGGTCACGACCACTATGGCCTCTGAAGATTTTAAAGTTTCTGTATGAGGTATCTACTTCACTAAGATACATGTTAAATGTGCCTGTCTGCAAGATACTGACATTCACTGGGATACATGTTAAGTGTGCCTGTCTGCAAGATATTAACATTCACTAAGATACATGTTAAGTGTGCCTGTCTGCAAGATATTAACATTCACTAAGATACATGTTAAGTGTTCCTGTCTGCAAGATATTAACATTCACTGGGATATATTTAAAGTGTTTCAATCTAATTAAAATTATAGACACTTCCTCTCTTTTTGGTAGGCCGTTGCGTGGGGGATTTAACAACATTAGAGTTCGCGTCAGAATTCACAACCTTTTCCGAACCAATTTATATTTGTGGTAGTCTTGTGAAATGTATGTTTCTTCAAGATTTATTTACTCCATTTTGGATGAGCTATATGTAAAGTGTAAGTTCCTATATCGAGTATAAAGAGATAAATATCGTAATTGGACTGAAGATAAAATGAATTATGTTATAAATGTTTTATATTCGTTTTGGGGAATTGAGTGTTTTGTTCAATTAGTGCTGCTCTTCTTGATTTTATTTAAAAAGTCTCTACTGAACACTTGCAGGTTAGTTTATTCAGCAATAACTGCAGAATCCTGGACGATTTCTTAACTAAGCAATCAACATTGTTCTTTTGCTAGTAAAACAATTTTTTTGTGTTCATATTTAGTTTGAATTTGTACACACTTAGTCAGTCTGGAATCTATATGTTCATATTTCAGGCCACAGTAAAAAAGTATGTGAAAGAAGAGCGTTTTGAGAGAGTATATTGTCTTGTACTAGCACTAAAAGGTATTGAAGAAGCCATATATAGAGCCGAAGCATCTCTTCCAACAGAAACTGACTCATCTGGAACATAGAGGGTTTTATAAATACATCTAGAAAAAAACAGTTACCTTAAGCAATTTTACATTTGAAATCAGATTTCTCTACGATAAGAGATAATGTTGGTACATTCCATGGAGAAATAATGCAAAATTGCACATTTGTTATACAAGTACTTGATTCTCAACCATTAAAGGTTTCACTTACATTTTTACCTCAGCTGACAAAATACAATTGTGTGCTTTTTTCATCATTTGACGTCCGTCGTTTGTCGTCCTTGGTCACCTTTCCATTTTAATCTTCTTCTACTGTAGAACTGGTATGAAGAGAATTAGGCATGCAGAAAAAATGGGATATTTGCCGTGAAGCATTGTTGTCATACTAACATTTAAATGTGTAAAAAAACAAGACAAATTTTTCAAAACTTTTTTGTTTGTTAACCAGATAAAAATGAACATAACATTTTCATAACACTCTTACTCGACTGTCACGTTATACTTGATTTTTAGTATGGGTAGCACGACTTGTGCCAGTAGCGGAGTAGGAGCTTCTTACCCTTTCTAAGCACCTTCGTTCTCCCCCTGATTTGGGTCAGGGGTTCATATTGCTCTTTTCAGTTTTCGGTTTTCCATGTCATTTTTTCTTTTTACCATTTTTTGTCGTTTTTGTTTGATTTATGATTTCAGATCATGTCTTGCTACCTTCTGGCTTCCATCGGTTTTTTCTCTGACGCAGGCATTTGATTGAAATATGTGAATGTAGCTTTCTCAAGATTGTTAATGCTAATTGCTTTGTCTATATTTAGGCGTCCTTAATTGGCAAATAAAAGATATTTTTATGTTACTTCTCTCTAGATGTTGTGTATGTTATTGAATCTCCTTTAACCCATTATAATGTTATTACTGTGATATTGTGAAATAGTTTTAATAAGTTTGTTTATATAGATCATTATACATACTTGGACCTCAATTTCTAAATGCCTGTTTCTTCTTATTTCTGATAATTTTCTTTTCCCTTTCCCCATTGTAACCATTCAATACAAGCATACACGATTTTATTGTATGGTGTTATCTTCTAAGATGATTTCATAATGTCAATGTTCTTTAAAAAAAATGTTTCCATAAAAAATAATATGAAGATACCAAGAGGTTATCGGAAGCCATAAATCCTAATGTTCGAAAATAAAAATCTATAAAAATAAGAAATGAACCATCATTAATATTTTATCCCAACTTTCCAATATTTGTGTATGATTGCATGGCAGAGCTAAAATAGTGGTATCAAATAATCAATCAATCAATCAAATTCAAATGTTGTCCCTTGTGATACTGTTCATATAAAATAATGTAAATCCATAAACAGTTTAATAGTATTTCATACATTTAGTTTTATATTGAGACAGTTATACTTGATTGTGACAGCTTAATGTGTATTTATGTTACATTAACTGTCATAGTGACTTTGACATTCTATTGTGTACTTATGTTACATTAACTGTGGTAGTGACTTTGACATTTTATTGTGTACTTATGTTACATTAACTGTGATAGTGACTTGACATTTTATTGTGTACTTATGTTACTTTGACTGTGATAGTGACTTTGACATTATAATGTGTACTTATGCTACATTAACTGTGATAGTGACTTTGACATTTTAATGTGTACTTATGTTACATTAACTGTGAAAGTGACTTTGACATTTTAATGTGTACTTATGCTACATTAACTGTGATAGTGACTTGACATTTTAATGTGTACTTATGTTACTTTGATTGTGATAGTGACTTTGACATTTTATTGTGTACTTATGTTACATTAACTGTGATAGTGACTTTGACATTTTATTGTGTACTTATGTTACATTAACTGTGATAGTGACTTTGACATTTTAATGTGTACTTATGTTACATTAACTGTGGTAGTGACTTTGACATTTTATTATGTACTTATGTAACATTAACTGTGATAGTGACTTTGACCTTTTATTGTGTACTTATGTTACATTAACTGTGATAGTGACTTTGACATTTTATTGTGTACTTATGCTACATTAACTGTGGTAGTGACTTTGACATTTTATTTTGTACTTATGTTACATTAACTGTGGTAGTGACTTTGACATTTTAGTGTGTACTTATGCTACATTAACTGTGGTAGTGACTTTGACATTTTATTGTGTACTTATGTTACATTAACTGTGATAGTGACTGACATTTTATTGTGTACTTATGTTACATTAACTGTGATAGTGACTTTGACATTTTATTTTGTACTTATGTTACATTAACTGTGACAGTGACTTTGACATTTTATTGTGTACTTATGTTACATTAACTGTGATAGTGACTTTGACATTTTATTGTGTACTTATGTTACATTAACTGTGACAGTGACTTTGACATTTTATTGTGTATTTATGTTACATTAACTGTGATAGTGACTTTGACATTTTATTGTGTACTTATGCTACACTAACTGTGGTAGTGACTTTGACATTTTATTTTGTACTTATGCTACATTAACTGTGGTAGTGACTTTGACATTTTAGTGTGTACTTATGCTACATTAACTGTGGTAGTGACTTTGACATTTTATTGTGTACTTATGTTACATTAACTGTGATAGTGACTGACATTTTATTTTGTACTTATGTTACATTAACTGTGACAGTGACTTTGACATTTTATTGTGTACTTATGTTACATTAACTGTGATAGTGACTTTGACATTTTATTGTGTACTTATGTTACATTAACTGTGACAGTGACTTTGACATTTTATTGTGTACTTATGTTACATTAACTGTGATAGTGACTTTGACATTTTATTTTGTACTTATGTTACATTAACTGTGGTAGTGACTTTGACATTTTATTGTGTACTTATGTTACATTAACTGTGATAGTGACCTTGACATTTTATTTTGTACTTATGTTACATTAACTGTGACAGTGACTTTGACATTTTATTGTGTACTTATGTTACATTAACTGTGATAGTGACTTTGACATTTTATTGTGTACTTATGTTACATTAACTGTGGTAGTGACTTTGACATTTTATTGTGTACTTATGTTACATTAACTGTGATAGTGACCTTGACATTTTATTTTGTACTTATGTTACATTAACTGTGACAGTGACTTTGACATTTTATTATGAACTTATGTTACATTAACTGTGATAGTGACTTTGACATTTTATTGTGAACTTATGCTACATTAACTGTGATAGTGACTTTGACATTTTATTGTGAACTTATGCTACATTAACTGTGCTAGTGACTTTGACATTCTATTGTGTACTTATGTTACATTAACTGTGATAGTGACTTTGACATTTTATTTTGTACTTATGTTACATTAATTGTGATAGCGACTTTGACATTTTATTGTGTACTTATGTTACATTAACTGTGACAGTGACTTTGACATTTTATTGTGTACTTATGTTACATTAACTGTGCTAGTGACTTTGACATTCTATTGTGTACTTATGTTACATTAACTGTGGTAGTGACTTTGACATTTTATTGTGTACTTATGCTACATTAACTGTGATAGTGACTTTGACATTTTATTGTGTACTTATGTTACATTAATTGTGATAGCGACTTTGGCATTTGATTGTGTACATATGTTACTTCGATATTGTGATTGTGATATTGGCAGCATTTTAATGTATATTTATGTTACTTTGCCAGTTATAGTGATATTGACATTTTGGTATGTACTTATGTTACTTTGTCTGTAATAGTGATGATTGTGATTGCTTCCAAAATAGCATGTTATTTTGCTAGTTATAGTCATTGTGATATTTTGATATTTTATATTTTATTTAACGCTGATTAATGTCAGATTAATATGAAAATAAATAACATTGCTTCACAAATCTTCATATCTGTCAACCATGTTCAACCATTTATATTTTATCAACACATAACACAACAGGTAAACATATAGTAATAAAACAATATACAATCTTGAGCTACACTCGAAAGGTTTATACCTCAAAAACAAGATTGGTGACATACCCCATTTTATACATCAGTGGATTCAGAATTTTATGGTGTGCAAAATATTGTTTTTTTTAATAAAGTTTCCTATATTTTAGATTATCATATTATTAAAAAATCTGAAAATATCATCTCAAAAATTGCTATTTTCCCCAATATGGTTTTGTAAAATTTGTGTTAAAATTAGATAATTCCATATCAAATAGCTCTAAAATAAAGCATTATGACACCTTTTTAAATCAATATACCTAAGTATCTCGTCAAAATGCACTTTTTGTGTTGTGCCAAACATCAGGAGGATTTCAAGAAATGCCATTCGGCATCATCTTACCTTAATGAGGAGAAAGCTAAATTATATTAATTATATAAACGTTAGAGAAAACCGAAGGGGCAATCAAGAATGGATAATCCTGAGACACAAGACGAAGACAAACAAAACAAAAAACACAAAACAATATGTGAAGGAAGCCGCTATGCTCAAATAAACAAAATAACGTAAGCAAAACACGAGCCCTCCTACAAACAACTGGAGGTAAAGACGAACCTATTCAACCTTCTTCTAATATTTGCATTTGTAAGTAACATGCATATGCTTTTATTATAAATGTAGTGGAAAAAGGGAATAAATACACCGTTCTCCTTCTACCGGAAAATTAAGCAAGTTTTGACACAGATCTGTCTAACTCACACCTGTCTCCCCGGACTCTTACAAATCCTTTTTGTGACTTGTTTTCATAAAATAAATGCATTTTGTACCATAAAATGAAAAGCAAAAAATATCACACTGTCAGAACATGTCCTCAATCCAATAGAAAAGTGGTAGAAACAGAGTTCAAATCGATACCTCTAACACACATATATGACCTCTCACTTTCCTGGCTTGGTACAAGCACTTATAAAAAGTGGCGGGTTTAAGTTAATTGTATGGGACCAAACCTCCCGTCTTAGTGAAATGATGCAGTCATGCAAGTCTTTTCCTCTTGTGAGTAAAATGTCAACCCTCAGATATGGCTGCACGAAGAGCTTTATTATAAAAGAATGCTATATTCTTAACCATTATACATGGTATGAGTAATCCGGCGGGTGCGCTATGCGAAGCAGGAACTACTTACTCCTCGCGAGCACCTGAGTTCAACCCCGTTTTTGGTGGGGTCGGTTTTGCTCATCTTTGTAGTTTTCTGTGTTGTGCTCAATGTTGTATGTGTCTCTTGAGTTCGCAGTAGTAGGGTTGGTGTTGTTCAACTTATCCTATTATATGTCTTTTACGTTCTTAGTTTGAACAATGTCTGTCAAGATCAGATGACACATATTTGTCTCCATGATCAGTTTGTGGACCAAGTATGACGATCTTATTTTGTTTGGTACGAAAACTGTTAACGTGAAAGTCAGTAGAATGTAAAAATGAGGTCAAGGGTGGGGGATGCATATATGACTGGGACGTCTAAACACCGCTCGGGACTCCTGAGTGCACTCAGGACATCCAAAGTGCACTCAGGACATGATGCTGTTATCTTAGTTTGACACAGGACATTATAGTTATTGAACTGTCACAGTTTTGTGCAGATAAATTGAACGATTTAGGAGTTATGAAGGATTTTCTTATATCTCTTTGACATGCCGCCCATTACACAACCGGATGACTGGTAGATCATGCATGAAAATCCAATAAACAAATTACTATCGTTTCATGGCCAAACATATTAGACCATAAAATGGATTTTTATATATTTTATTTAATAAATAAATTGTTCATAGCAAGAACAGGCATACATAATAAATAGTTATATGCATGAAAAGTGTTTTGTGCGTACGTACTTAGTAATAAAATCACAAAGGTTATAAATATGAATACTTTCAGAAAACAATGGTTTGGTCTTTATGGAGAGATTTTTTGTTTCGTAAATTCTTTGCAACTTAAAATTATTTTAAAAAGTACATACAATAAGAATTATTTTTAAATAAAAAGTACATACTATGGAAATTAGATTTTTTTCTAAAGTACATAGTTTATAAAATAGAATTATTAAAGAAGAGATGATCATTTTTTGTCTGCACATTTTTTTAATGTACATAAAAACATAATGAGTTGAAGGATCGAAAAAGAAAGTTCTAATATCTTGGCTGTGTACGATTGGTTCGAGGTCGTTTCTTCTGGTGAGGTTCTTGGCAAGTTTCTGGGGTTTCGGAACTTCTAAATCTGAACATGTAGATTTGACGACTGTGATTAGAGGAGTGTAGTCGTTCAACAACTTTTGAAATAAGCGCTCATGATGTTCGAGTGTCTTTGAAAACCAACATTGGTGAGAAACGTTATGTCTTTTTTTCATCTCCCACAGAGTTCGTAGTTTCCGGTACCATAAAGAGATAATTTTAAGTCTACATGTTGAATACGTACGACGTTCAATAGTTTGGTTGTCAGACAGGCTAAGTAATGAGCTATTCAATTGATAAGAAACAATCTGATTTTTTAGCAGTATGGAGATGGACGGACGCTAACTGATGAGTTATAGAGAGAACAACAATATGGTCTACAGGGAAGACAATTATATGACGGACAGACGACAGGTAATGAGCTTTTATGGGGAAACAAATCAATTTCATATTGAAAAAAAATAATATCATTTTATTTCAGTGTAGATTTGAATAACTTTTCATTGTATATCTAGTACACAACAATGTTTTAATTTTGTATATATCATTTTTCGATTCTTCGTTTTCACGTTGTCAATCTAATTATTTTGTTTATTGCGCGCTTGATGGCCATCTGCGCACCAATGGTTACAATAAACGTGCGTTCACGCACGACTGACTACACAGCTATGGCACGTGTCGCACAAAAGTGGTTACAACTTAAAAAGATATTGATACTATTGATTTCAATCCTATTGCATACGATTGCAAATAAAATTTCGAATAAGATGATTTACTTTAATATCTGATAAGCCCTTTTTCATGTCCTGAGTGCACATTGTATGTCCTGAGAGCGCTCAGGAATCCTGAGCGATGTTTAGACGTACCGCTGCATGTACCTCCCATGATCAATGTGTGGACCAGGTATGATGAACCCAGGTTGTTTCCCCTGTGGTAAAATAGATACAATCCTATTCACAGTTTGGCAAACATAATAGTAACAGTCAGTAGATCATGAAAATTACAGGTAATTTTTAGTAGATATTTATTGTAGATCAATTATTGTGAATTACCTAATAATTCTTTGGTCCATTATATATATTGTACAATAATACCACCAGCCTCGCTGAAATGTTCTAAATCTTCCTCTGTTAGAATTCTCACTTTGGTCTTGTATGGGATCTTTCCAACCCATTTATGACTATCTTCTTCCGACAAGGTAGATATAAAACTGTCCTCAGAATGGCGTGTTCTGTTCTCTAAAACAACAAGTAATGTATATCTTTAATCTACCTACTCGAATCTTACTTGAAATTTCCAGCCAATGGTAATTACTATGACTATTATATGATTTTAAAACGATTGGCAATATATTTTCGTCTAGAACGTCATTCCCATGTTCAAATTTCGAAATTAACCCGGTTCTACTTATTTCTTTTAATGTTGTCATGATTTTTTTTAGCACAGATCGCGTGTTCGATTCCCGGTCTATTAAACCAAAAACATATAAAATTGTAATTTGGTGCTTCTCCTCTAAGCTCGCAGCATTAAGGAGTGAAAGCAAAGACTGGTTGACTCGGGATCAGGTAATGTATCCCAGAGCTCGCAACATTAAGGAGTGAGAGAGTAAAGACTGGTTGACTCGGGATCAGGTAATGTATCCCAGAGCTCGCAGCATTAAGGAGTTAGAGAGGAAAGACTGGTTGACTCGGGATCAGGTAATGTATCCCAGAGCTCGCAGCATTAAGGAGTGAGAGAGAAAAGACGGTTGACTCGGGATCATCGCAGCATTAAGGAGTGAGAGCAAAGACTGGTTGACTCGGGATCAGGTAATGTATCCCAGAGCTCGCAACATTAAGGGGTGAGAGCAAAGACTGGTTGCCTCGGCATCAGGTAATGTATCCCAGAGCTCGCAACACTAAGGAGTGAGAGCAAAGACTGGTTGACTCGGGATCATCGCAGCACTAAGGAGTGAGAGCAAAGACTGGTTGACTCGGGATCAGGTAATGTATCCCAGAGCTCGCAGCACTAAGGAGTGACAGCAAACACTGGTTGACTCTGGATCATCGCAGCATTAAGGAGTGAGAGCAAAGACTGGTTGACTCGGGATAAGGTAATGTATCCCAGAGCTTGCAGCACTAAGGAGTGAGAGCAAAGACTGGTTGACTCGGGATCATCGCAGCATTAAGGAGTGAGAGCAAAGACTGGTTGGCTCGGGATCAGGTAATGTATCCCAGCTCGTAGCATTAAGGAGTGAGAGCAAAGACTGGTTGACTCGGGATCATCGCAGCATTAAGGAGTGAGAGCAAGCAAAGACTGGTTGGCTCGGGATCAGGTAATGTATCCCAGAGCTCGCAGCATTAAGGAGTGAGAGCAAAGACGAGTTGGCTCGGGGTCAGGTAATATATCCCAGAGCTCGCAGCATTAAGGAGTGAGAGCAAAGACTGGTTAGCTCGGGATCTGGTAATGTATCCCAGAGCTCGCAGCATTAAGGAGTGAGAGCAAAGACGGGTTGGCTTGGCTCGGGATCAGGTAATGTATCCCAGAGCTCGCAGCATTAAGGAGTGAGAGGAAAGACTGGTTGACTCGGGATCAGGTAATGTATCCCAGTAGACTGTTTCAGTGTGCTAGCACCATAAAAATCCAACTAAGCATTGTGGTCTAGTTAAAATCGGACATCATTATCATCTCACTGAATTGTAACTGTTTCTCACCATGATATAGCTAAAATACTCCTTTGGCGTTAGACAACACCCACTCACTCATTTTGGCACAACACGTATTCAAACTATCAATTGAGTATTTTCATAATCATATTAAGACTCGTTACCGTAATTGACTATGAGTAACAGGGCGGGTGTTTCAGTAGAAACACGAACTGCTGATCCTTCGCGAGCTCCTGGGGTCACCCCCATTTTCGGTCCGTTACTGATCTTTATAGTTTTTTGTGTTGTGTTTGTTTGGTTTTGCTTGTCTTTGTTCTGTATCTTATGCATGGTTTAGCCTATGATTCTGGATTGTCCATTCAAAATTGATTCTTCGTTTTTTTAGCGTTTATATATTATGGACCATTATTGTATCTTTGTGATAGTGAAGTACGAATCTATCATATTAAAGAATTTATTACGTCTTTTATTTTATTATTGACTTAATACCTTGGAAAGGTCTTGGGTTGTCATGTGATTTCATTATCGCTCTAATTTCATCTTCACTTCTTTCTATAATTTGTACATAATTCTGGTCGAATTCTCTGAGTATCTTTACTAAACCTCCATATTTTCCAACTTCAACAAAATAGATTTTTTTCTAAAGCTTCAAATACGTCTATGAAGTTTTTTGCGCTTTTCGATTAAACGGATACCATATATGGAACTAGTCTCCTAATAATGGCGTCATATTCTTTTTTATTGATTGATGGGTCGATGACATTGCTCAAGTTTGCAAGTAGTCTAAGATGGACCTCTTGTGCTGCCGTTGGATAATTTCTCCTTGGATCTCTTGAATCACGATAATAATTCCTTGCTGTTGAGTTCATTCTGTCTGAATCAATTTTATGTTAAATAAAATTAATTCTGTATTATTGGAGAATTCTTCTCTCCGGATACTTTTTCGTTCCTTTGGTTATTACTTCTTTTCTACTTATATTAGCTTTTTTGAAAAATGAAAGAATACTCTTACTTTACATATCCATAAAACAAAATAACATACCGTGGAATAATTATTCAACACATTTTTGATTCCATTGACTTTGTCATAATATTATTTAGAATTATATACCATGCATTACCAACAATAAAGACACGTCTATTACACTGAATCAACACATATTAGTTCCTAATTTTTTTTTTTATTAAGTTGTAATACACCGTGTTTTCTGAAAATATAATTTAAAGTAATAATTACACTTACAATAAAGAATTTTGGGGTATGATGGTTCAAAGTATCGTCTCTCTGCAGAAACAATCTTTTCCGTTGCAGAAATTGTCTGTCTTAAGACCCAATGCCTTATATGTTGGACGTATATGTACGTGTATTAGGAATTTGTAGTGTCGCGTATAAGAACTTGATAATTGTGACCTTGACATTTGCCCACAAGGTCAAATAATTGATTATTTATCATACCACTGTCTGGGCAGAACTTTATTATCTAAAGTATCAGTATATAAATATTTTGTATGTATATGTATTTCAAACATATAGGACATTGTGCAACTGCAACCTCTGACAAATCTTCAATTTGTTGAAGGCAGTCAGTACTTAGAACAAGAAAAAGTAGAAGCTTGGCAATGGCTTGCGGTCGGAAATGCGGTTTTGACCATCAATAAAGCAAATCTTGAACGACTCTGACATTAAGTTGAAATTCTTGTTAAACACCTATCATCTTGTGAATTACATATTTATCATTGACTTTTCACAAAAGTTAAATCTTTGATCTTTGTGGTTTAGTTTGAGAGTTTTCTTAGAGGCAGTGGAATTGCTCTTACTGTTAGTATTGTTGGATATATCCACTGTCATTGTGCCATTTTTCATATTAAGTTTTGCACAATAAAATGAACAACAGTTCTAAAATCTAATGTAAAAATCGTAGAAAAAGAGACAAAAATTTATACACCTAGCACAAATTTATACACCTAACACAAATTTATATACCTAGCATAGATTTATACACCTGGCACAAATTTATACACCTAACACAAATGTATACATCTAACACAAATTTATACACCTAGCACAAATTTATACACCTAGCACAAATTTATACACCTAGCATAGATTTATACACCTGGCACAAATTTATACACCTAACACAAATTTATACACCTAATACAAATTTATACACCTAGCACACATTTATACACCTAACACAAATTTATACACCCAACACAAATTTATACACCTAACATAAATTCACATGACCGTTAACTTTCCTAAATTGAGATATATAGGTTAATCAATATAAGAAGAATTCCAGAACCAACGTCGCCACTGATGTGGAATTAAGGTATACAGACCCTGTTTTATACCCATCATGATAATAATTCGACTTTAACAATACTAAGATTTATGTTAAATAAGTTGCTAAGAAAAGTTTGAAGATACTAAAGGGATAATCAGAAGCCGTAAATTAAAGAAGGGCAGACAAGGCCATGACCAAAAACAAAAAACAAAAAAAACAATGATCTACAAAACACTACATAGAAAATTAATATTGAGCAACACGAACCCTACTAAAAAAAGGGGGACTCAGGTGCTCCAGTCAACTGTTCTTCTGAAACTAAGACATTTCCCAGAATATCAAACTAATATTTTGTGAATATTGTTACAACATTCTGTAATAGTGTTTTTTCTGTAGAATTTTGACCTTCGGAATTACATGTTGCTTTCTTTGTTGGTTTTATATGTTAACAGCCATTGGCGGTCAAATTTAAAGGGCCGTTGTGGCTGCGATCGTATGCTTATTGGATTTACATCAATATATACTATCACTGCTAATTACAACTCAAGTCATGTGTTGTGCTCGATACATTTCTGTATGATTTTTGTGAGTTGCTTCAGATCGGAGGGTTTCTACAGGTGCTCTGGCTACCTCTGGCTACCTCCAATAATAAAACCCAATGTCACGAAATAATTGAAATATTGTTTAAAGTGGAGTTGAACACCGACAACATATCAACCTATATACATTTTATAATGCAGATTAAAAGACGAAAACTACATAAATACAGTTTGTACAACAACAAATCAAGCGAATCAAATATGATTTGTTCTTTCATTTGTTACATATATCAAAGTGGTACTTTATTTCTTATCGTCAACATACAACCTATTAACACTAATTTATTTAACAAGACCTATTTCACTTTTTTAAAATTCTATTTCATTTATAACATGGATAGATTCCAGATTTAAATATAGATCTATGGGAAGTTGCATGACGTTTTGTTAAATCAATTTAAACTACTCAGGTAGAAACAGGTATTTAGTGTAGAAGAAAGTACAAGGAACAACTTGTTTTTACATCTTCTTCATAAAAATGGACTGTAATAGCATGATTGGTAAAACGCGTGGAGATTATACTGTTCAAAAAGATGTTGGGAAAGGAACATTTGCACAAGTTTACCAGGTGACAAGAACTGATCAGATTCCTACAAGCGCGGACACATATCAGGTATATATCATTGTTTTTTAAATACATAATAGATAGTATATGTTATTCAGCTATCAGACAGGATATATAATGTGACATTCCCGGCTTAGGATCTATATTCCCTGAGGCTGCGCCTCAGGGAATATAAATCATAAGCCGGGAATGTCACATTATATACCCTGTCTGATAGCTGAATAACAGATATATTACGGATGTAACCATTGGTTTTTTTTAAATACAAAATCCAACTGTATTTAAAAAAATTGCGTCTTTTATTTTCATTTTCGTATTTCTAAATGTCTCTTTCCGTACATTTGACGTCATTCTTCAATGACGTCAAAATATGTGTCACGTCATATTTCATGTATGGGGTTTCTCATGAGGGAAAATGCTGTACTAAATTTCTAAATCAATACAATTTCATATATGTAGTAAATTTTATAAACTTTATAAATATAACATTAATATATCACATAACAAAACAACGGGTTTGTAGATAAAACCTTGATGTGCACGTGGCCCCATGACGTCGAAAGTTTTCAAGCCTCTACGTTTTGTTTATTTTGATATTCATCACTTTATGGTACAGCCGTGGAACATATGAGTTTGCTGAATCGATGAGGTATTTGTGTCGGAATTATCTGTTGTAATATTTGTTTTGTTCATACAGCCGTTTAGAGTTTAAAAACAGCATTTAATTCGGTAAAAATACATTTATTATTCCGTATTATTATATTGGTAGGGTGGTCAAGCCAAAAATTGAAATGCTAATAAATCATCCAATTATAGTTTAGTATGACAGTACATACAAAATGGGAAATTTTGGTACAAAAATTATTAAAATCGGTTGAGCTGTTCAAAAGTTATGGCCTTTTCGGTGAGCCAAAAGTGGTCGATTTTCTGTTTTTTGGAAAAATGTTAAAAAAATGACATTTTTGGACTAAAATATATTATTTTCACTACCTAATAGGTTATCATGCTTTCTTCTATAGTAATGTATCCTCCTTATGCTCCAAAAAGAGGTATTATACACACCTGTAGGTGTTATATGAAAAAAATGTCACAGAATTTAAAACATTGAAAATAGCCTTTGGACTTAGTTTTTTTAATTTATGTGTCAGCCGTCTGCTTGTTCAAACTACTAGGTTTGTGGTCAAATATCTTCAAAAACCTTTAACTTGCAAGGCTGAAACTTGCAGCACTGTCCACAAAGTGCCCAGTCTCTAGGTAAAAATATCAAGAATATCATTTATTCAATTAATATATATATTTTTTTAATATTATTTCCTTTGCGCAGGCCTCCATAATTTTAACGTCAAATTTTATTCGAAAAATCAAGTTTTTGGTCATAAAAAATCTGAAAAAAGTACTAGAATTTTTCTGAATACTGATTTTGGTAAGGAAAAGTACCCTCTAACAGGGAACACCTATATTTATCAGCAAAAAAAATTATCAAAGTCTGTAGCGCCAGAATCATAAACTCCGCAGCTTATTTTTTTGAGCTCTGTAAAGTGTAAAAATAAGTTATTTTAGGGAATTAATTATATTTTTTATGTTCAAATTGATATTTTATGGTAAACAACCTCAATATCCATACATCAATGAAGTTATTATTACAGTTTGTGTAAAAACTGCCATTTTTTCCATTGAAAAGGTCAATTTTCTTTGTTCAATCAAAATTTCAGATAATTCCCGAAATTGATACAATTTCAATAATTGTCGAATATTATAATATTAAATGTTCAAGTGTTTGGTATTATTTTGATCCTATAACTGTATACTACAAGGAGAAAACTATCAGCAACCCCAATTCTGACACTGGTATGAACTATGTCCTGGTTCATTAGCCCTCTACCTGGAAATTTAGTAAAAATAATATTTCAATTATGGCCCCGTATTCCATGAAAAGTCTTATTTGGATTATCAGATATGTTCTCTGTACAATTTATAAGCCAGCCTTGAAGTTATGTTATCTTTTAAACATTTAATTAGCACATTTTATACATGATTTTCATTTTTTTGTCTGTGAAAAACCTCAAATTTGACAATTTTAGCTGATTTAAGCGAACAGTTCATGCGATTAGAAAGTCCCAAATTTTCAAAGTTATCATTTTTATTGTCACAAATCAATAAACTGTTATCTTCTACTATTATTTATAATCTTAATTCATAACAGTCTTCAATGTCACTCTCTTTTCCTTTATATACTATAATTTTACATTTGACGACTACAAATAGTGCTGTGTCCCAGTTCATGACCAACTTATTCCAAATGAAATCTTTGTGAATTCTTTAAATTGTGTGTTTTGTGATCCTATGCATATCCTATGCATATTTGATTACTGAATCATAATCAACAGCATCAACTTTCAGAAGTGTCATTTTAATGATTTAAAACTCTTAATGATCTACTGAGATGTCACGATCACACCTGTAAAATAAAAATAAAAATAAACATTTAAAATATGTTATACAGAATAAAAATAAAGAACTAAAAATAATTTATCTTTTCCAGAAATAGTTTATCATACATGTACAAATGAAAAAAGCTTTAATACAATGCACTCTTCGACTAAAAATTATCTTTATGCATATATGCTTGGTGGCAAATAGATTCTATATGAAAAATAGCATTATTCCAGAAATGTTTGCTGCATGCATCATAAATGTTCTGTCATATCAAACAAGTTTGCACACAGTAATGGTGTAATGAAAAAAATGTAATTAATTAAACTGCCATTGATTACAATGTATATAGCCAGAATGTTAATACATTCACATACTGTAATGTATGCATTAAGAATATATTTCATAAAGCTTCCCTAATAGCACTGAAACATAATAATTATGTTTTATAACAATTTAAATAAATTGTTTCAAAAATGTTGCATGGAAATTCATGCTACTATTTAAAAACAATTGTCCTATGTATTGCTACAATATACACTAGGAACTTAATGAGAAATGCATAAAAGTTTTCATGTAGACAAATTTCATTTAAAACCAAAAAATATAAAAAATCTTGAACATTTCACAAAAGTATCAAAGAATACCGGAACAATTCCTTTATATAGATGTATTAATAAATCCCGATAAATTCCGAACAGCCATGATTACGTCACCAAAGGTCTGCTTGGATAAAATTATTTATAGATTGGGAGAATTTGACAACTTTATATTAATGCTTACCGTTTTCGCCATTTTGCGAGTAAAATAATAAAATCGTGAATTAAATCCCATCTCATTTTCATTTATCGAAACAAAGATATATATTTATTCAGTTCGTGTAAAGTTTCTGTGCGATTTTTGTGCATCTTTTGTTTTCAAAATTAACCCCCATTTGATCCGGTTGAAAACGATATTTCCTTTGAGAATAAAACTATATTTTAGAAGAAGTTTTGTTACTTACCGTGCATGATTGACCTCCGTGGTCTGAATACATCAATGCTAGATAATTATTGTATCAATTGGTAGAACAATACGTCGGTAAATTCTATTTTTCTTTGGTACAACTCTGAAATTGTCCTGGCCAAAATGGCGGAAGACATACATCCCGGTCATGCGCCACACAACGTCCGATAACTCTTCCCGCTCAACTCTGATTGCAAAGTCAGAAAATATGGACCGAACATCCAATGATTTCCGGGAGCTATTACTGCTTATCCATTGAAACCTTGGCGACATATCTTTAGAGGAAGGTCCAGTTTATTGATATTTGACCCCCAATATTTTTCGGAAGTGTGGTAAGCGAGTTTAAAAACACTGTTTTGTAAACTTTTATATTTTACGTTACGATTTCGATTGTTTTTAATTTTTGGCGGTCGGATTGGTAAAATTGAAGACTTTCTGCAAATTTTAAGCCATGCATGAAGAATATTGGTCCAGGGATAGCTTCCGGAATTATTTTTGAAAATGGGCTGTTCGTTGACACATAAATCAAGATGGCGTCCGATTTTCTCGAAACGACTTCACTTTGGACGTTCAGTAGTAGTACCCAATCATATTTTTAATGCTTATAACTACCAAATTAATAAAGATCTAATTTTCAAGTTTTATCTGATATATTTTTTATCACGAAATAATAAATTTTAGGTGTTTTTCTAATGAAATGAAAAAGGTGAAAATTCGGTTTTTTCTACTCTGACAGAAAATAATAACGCTATCGACGACTACGTTTGTCCTCCCTAATATTGGTTCAGTGAAGCATAATTTTTTGTCGTCCATATTGTTATCGTTTTAGGAGACTGAAATATATACCTCGTCTGTTTTCCGAATATATGCTGACATTCATGGTTGAACGACCAATGAAAATTTGTGTAACAAACTAAATCCCTAATATTATATGTTATTCAGCTATCAGACAGGGTATATAATGTGACATTCCCGGCTTAGTATATATATTCCCTGAGGCGCAGGCGAAGGGAATATACAGTGCCATGCCATATATATTTTCCCTAAATGGCTGACGTTAAGTCTGTCAGTATACAATGACATCATAATTGTTCATAATTGACCTAGTAATAGTATCAGTAATTGTGCAAACATTTTCCTGGGTAATTTTGAGGTGTATTAATTTCACCAGACACTGTAAATAAGGTGAAATGTGCTGAATTCTGGGGAAGCACAGCGTTTATAAAAATGGTGCGAGACGGGAAGGAGTTGTCTACTGACCTGAAAGAAACTATCATGGGGCTTGATCAAGAAGGGCATAGTGCTTGTAAGATTGCAGAATTCTTGTCTTTAAACCGGAGAACAGTTTCTTACATCATAAAACGTTACAGGGAAAGAGGCACTGTAGAAAATCTTCCGAGAAGCGGCCGGAAAAAGAAGACGAATGTCAGGACTGATCGTCTGCTACTACGTATGGTTAAAACCAACAGGAGACAGACCCTAGGAGACCTTACCTCTAAATTTAATAATAGCACACCTTACAAACTTTCACAAAGAACAGTCCAGAGGCGTTTACAGGATGCCGGATTCAAAAAGAGAAGAATTGCGAAGTCTATTACGATTCGAGGTGTCAACCAAGGTAAGAGGAGAACGTTTTGCAGATCAAAATATCACTGGAATGTAAGGGAACATTGGTCAAAAATCATTTTTTCAGATGAAACGCAAATTGTTATTGGAAAAAACAAGAAAATATATGTGTGGCGTCGCTCACATGCAACTTTTATGCCTCAATGTTTAGGGCAGTATGGTGATCAGGATCGCCAGTCGGCTGTGTCTGTGTTGTTTTGGGGCTGCATTACTTACAAAGGTGTTGGAAAACTTGTACCAGTAGAAGGAAATATGAATTCCGAGAAGTATATAAATGTGCTGGATGAATGTTTATGGCCAGTTGTTACTAAACATTTCCCTACGATCGTTGGACACTACAGGAGAACAACGCGCCATGTCATGTCTCCGTACGGACCACCCAGTGGAAAAGAGACAATCACATTCCCACTCTTCCTTGGCCACCACAGAGCCCTGATCTCAATATAATAGAACATGTTTGGCGGACACTTAAAATTCAACTCAAGAGGAGGGTGAACGATATCAAAACTAAACAAGATTTGAAAGATGCTGTTCAGGATATTTGGTATAAACTTCCACTTCACTATATACAGAGTCTATTTCAAAGTATTCCAACCCGATTGAGAACCGTTATGAGGGGAAAGGGACAAATAACTAAATACTGAAAGATGAGGTATGTACCTTTTTCATTTACATTGCAATAGCCTGGTCAATTAGTTGATACTTTTACTGATAAGTAATTGACGTCGCCATTTTGGAAATATATATATGGCCCGGCAGTGTATATCATAACCCGGGAATGTCACATTATATACCCTGTCTGATAGCTGATTACGGATGTAACCATTGTTTTTTTTTAAATACAAATTCCAACTGTATTAAATAAAATTGCGTCTTTTATTTTCATTTTCGTATTTCTAAATGTCTCTTTCCGTACATTTGACGTCATTCTTCAATGACGTCAAAATATGTATCACGTCATATTTCATGTATGGGGTGTCTCATGAGGGAAAATACTGTACTAAATTTCTAAATCAATACAATTTCATATATGTAGTAAATTTTATAAACTTTATAAATATAACATTAATATATCACATAACAAAACAACGGGTTTGCGAAACAGTTTCAATAATTCAAATGTTAACAACATGTAAATAAAACCTTGGTGTGCACGTGGCCCCATGACGTCGAAAGTTTTCAAGCCTCTACGTTTTGTTTATTTTGATATTCATCACGTTATGGTACAGCTGTGGAACATATGAGTTTGCTGAATCGATCAGGCATTTGTGACGGAATTATCTGTTGTAATATTTGTTTTGTTCATACAGCCGTTTATAGTTTAAGAACAGCATTTAATTCGGAAAAAATTTACTTATTATTCCGTATTATTATATTGATTCAGTGAAGCATAATTTTTTGTCGTCCATGTTGCCATCGTTTTAGGAGACTGAAATATATACCCCGTCTGTTTTCCGAATATATGCTGACATTCATGGCTGAACGACCAATGCAAATTTGTGTAACATGTTGTTTATACATTTATTTAGGATTTTCTGTTGATTGTATATGTTCTTACAATCAATATTTAATTTGATTTTATCAGATTAAAGGTGTTTTAAAAAACGTCCCGATTATAAATAATGTCAAAATGGGAACAACTTGATATACAATAAAACTAGTATGGAGAAATTACCCTACGTGATACAGTGTTTGTCCCCTGCAAATCTTTAAAGAGCATTAAGTCATTTTACCTTTTATTCAACAATATGCTTTTATTTTCAGAAATTGTTTACTTTTTCACCAGGGAAAACACAAGTACAGTTTTGTATGCATTTGTTTATATTCACATTTTCTTTGGTGCATTCTTATACGTAGCTCGCATACAATTTCAATTAGATAATTATTATATCAAAAGAAGATAATGGGTGCACATAGCATGACTTGAAGTTATAATCTATTATCAAAGTACCGAGGTACTGTCTAGTCGCAGACTTTCTTTGCTTGTATCTTCTATATTTCAGTGTTATAAATAATATCTACTGTTATCTTCACTTTTTTCAAATATTGCAAACAAAAACAGCAATAATTCTTTTCAAAGTTTTCTTTTATTATATTATACCAGAATTATAGGCTTAATTTATCGAAATTGACCATGTCCAACTGTGCTTGATCTATAACGCTGTGCATTTTGAAAATGTCTTGGGCTGAAGCGAGCTAAGAACTACCAACTGGTACTCTTGGCCTGAATCTAGGCAAAGACTGACCTTGTTGAAGCCTCTGTGGTATCCTCCAAACCTATTTGGATTAATATTCTGCCTGGGACAGTTAAGAAGGGAATGTTGCCCATTGCAGCGCAAACAATTATGCGAGTAGGAACAAAACTGTGTTCTACAATTCCCTTGATAATTGAAGGGAAAACATTTGTAGCCACTACCTAAAGAGGATACATTTGAATTAGAAGGGTTTGAAAGTAAATACAAAAGCCAAAGCTCTTGATCAATCAGGACCAAAGAACTTATAGGATCTTGCCATTTCCTTAGCCTAAATTGTTCGTCATAGTTTTTCCAGCCGTTGCTACGCTTGACACCAAGCCTTATAGTATGACTATATTTTAGCATGTCATGATATGTTGGCGGATGAGCTGAACAGTAAATGATTGTAAATATAAGGATTGCATTTGTCCAATGTTCTATATTTATAAATTTGTTATGCTGTTTTTGCTGCACCCTTTCATAAATACCAATTTTTTACTTTCGGCTGCAGCAGTTTGCGAATATACCAGCAATAATGCTAGATCAATGTATTCCCCCATTATTATCTTTTGCTTTAAATTAAGAGAAACATTTCGTGACAAATCGTCACTTGCTTTCGAGCACATGACTGGGTTATCTGCAGCCACAAATTTATTACCTGTTATAGATTGAGAGCTGGTAGTACTGGTACTGTATTGTATCAGTGTTCATACTAGCCATGGAGGATGCGTCAGATACTGTAGGTAAACCAATGGCTTGTGTAGATATGCCAGGAGAAATGGTAGAAATTGGGTTGGTAGCTGTATCTTGTAATGCTGTTATGTTGGTTCGTGGTGTCATTACCCTCTTGGCAGCAGGGGCGACAAAGTCACCCCTACCCACTGTGTTGGCTCTTTTTCTGTTGGAACGACGAAGCATGACTATAGTATTCTGAAACAAATTACAACATATTATTTTGTTTTTATAATGTCAATTAAAGGAAATTATTTGCAAAAGCCAAACCCAGCTGTATATCACAAAAATCCAACACTTGCGTCTACTTTTTTTTTGCTCTGACCCGAGTTCATTCATGCGTTTTTTTGCTTTATTCATGTTTGTTACTTTGTCGTTGTATAAATTCATTTTTATTGAGCAAAAAAGGTACTCAATATAACCCTATTCATCTTTGCTCGTTATTTTTTCAATGTACATATATCATAATTTAAGCATATTAAAATTATCCACTCATTACATCAACTCGTTGATCGAACGGGGGACACCTTCATATAACCCAAATATCAGTTCGGTAATATGCCAGAAATGTATATTATTATGGCATTTATATCTTATTCCAAATGCAGGTCAGCAACCACGCCGAAATGCATGGCCGCATGGCTAAAACCATGCTGAAGATTTAACACGTTTCATTTCGTGTCTTGATGTACACAATGCACTATCGCCTGTAAATTGATGCTATATTTTGTGCTAAAGAGTCTACAGAACCGACATTTGAGCATTTGAAACACCAATCTTAAGAAAACGTTTCGATTTTTTAGGATGAAATCCTCTCCCAGTAAAAACCTGACGACCTTTCAAGGGCTGATCGAAAAAGGAAGTTATCGTAGATTAACAATCTGACTTATTACAGAATCTGTATTTGCAGATGGCAAAAAAAACCTTATGCCTGCTTTATCGATTCTAAAAAAGCACTTGATTCTGTTATTCATAATGGTATAAAGTATAAAATGCTTAATCTTGATATTGGTGGAAAATTTTATGATATAGTTAAGAACATGTATAATAGCAGTGTAACCTCAGTTCGAGTGGGCAATAACTTAACACATTCTTTCAATATTAAGCTTGGCGTTAGACAGGGTGATAACTTAATCCCTAATTTATTTTAAATATTCATTAATGATCGTCCATCATACTTTGATGATGATCCAGATGACATCAAATTGGATAATATTAGAATTCACTGTCTCATGTATGCGTATGAAGTCGTGCTTTTCTCAACATCAACATCTGGGTTACAATCAAAACTAAATAAGATTGACAATTTTGTACAGAATGGTGTTTTCAGGTTAACATCAAGAAAACAAAACTTCTGATTTTTAATAAATCTGGAAAATTAGTTAAGGAAATTTTCCCTTCAGGGTGATTATTTGGAATGTGTACAGAGCTATAAATATCTTTGTCTTCAATTTTCTGCTTCTGGGATATTCTCTCAAGCCAGAGATGAAGTGTACAAAAACAGTCTGAAAGGCTATTTTAAACTATGCAAAGATATTTTGCAATTACATCCTAAAGTTTCAACAAGTCTAAATTTATTTGACTATATGATAAAACCTATTTTACTTTACTCTTGTGAAGTCTGGGGGACATTTAACACAAAAAGCAGTAAATTTAGGAATGGAATGGATCTTGATAAAATATATTTTGACCTCGAGCCACGAGCCAGATAAATTACATCTGAAGATATCCAAGTTTATATTAGGGGTCATCAGAAAGAATTGTAACTTTGCTATTTTATCAGAATTGGGTAGATTCCCAATTTACATAAGTTTGATTAAGTCTATTATCAAATACTACTTCAGAATTTTTAATATGGCTCAGGACTTTTTGTTGTATAAGGCGTTAAATTTATCAAAAGATTTTGATCGTAATGGGCAAAATAGTTGGTTCAGTAGTGTCGGACATTTATGTACAATTTTAAACTTACCAGCTGATTTGGCTAAATTAAGAAAATGTAAATTCACTCAATTATTGAATTCAAGTTTACGAAAACCGTACTTGAAACTTTGGGAAAAGAACTTTAAGACAGTCATGGAAGGCAAATTAAGAACTTACTACAAAATCAAAACTTCCTTTGGGCCTTTCTTGATATATATGTAGGTATATATATAATGAGTGTGTAAAAAATTATGATTATTTAGTTTGACTGACCCATGAATGTGATCTGACATTATCCTCTTAATAACTGTATTATGTAAACATTTACCCCTTGAGGGTACCTCTTCTCTTTATGGAAATAAAAGATATCTATTCTATTCTATTCTATTCTATTCTATTCTATTCTATTCTATTCTATTCTATTCTATTACCACCCATCAATTAACCGACAACAACGCACCAAATTTATGATCACTGGAATAAAGGATTTTAAATCCGATTAGCAGTTATTTAGTCATTACCCGTGAATGAATATTACATTTGAACAAAGTGTTGTTTGTGTGAGTAGCCATCCATCTATGAGAACGAAACAAAAGAAAACTTATAATCATAGACTAAAGAAGTAAGAAACATGTCGACAATTACGAAGAGGGAGCAGAGAAAAGAAAAATGACGAAGAGCGTATTATTAAAAACGTGAAAGAAGATTATTGGATTTGTAGTATATGTCTGCATCAGTATGAAGATCCACGAGTTTTACCGTGTGGACATGCCTTTTGTGTTGCATGTCTTGCAGAGCATATCCATACCACAGCAAGGGATGGGAAATTTGCTTGTCCTAATGATCGAAAATTTACCAGAAAACCTCGTGGTATAGAGAGATCGAAACGCTGGGCACAATATTACCCACCAGCTACATTCCTGGGAACTCTTGTGAAAGCAGTTGCAATTCATGAAGGAGCCGTACCAACATGCAGACGACATCACAGTAGACCACGTGAATTCTATTGTTCAACGCACGATGCTTTGGTATGTTCCGAATGTGTTGTATTGGAACATCGATCAGAAAATTGTGACTGCACAACATTACTCGACATTTACAACAGGCGAAAAGATGACGTCGTTGCTCTTCAGCGTAAGTTAAATAAACAAGAAAACCAGTTATGTCAGTTAATAACCGACCAGTTTCGGTTACGGGAACTTTTTATCGAAAGCAAATCGGACGTTAAATGTGAAATAGAACAACATCGAGATCATCTTAATGTTTTCTATGAGATCTCCATACGAGCTTTGGATGAGCTCTCAGACAAAGTAGATAGAGCCGAGTTCAATGGACATAACTTTGAAAAACAACTAGATTATTTTCAACAAGATATTTCTGGAATGAAAAAGAAGTTGACAGATGTAAAACCGGGTGTTGAATTTATAGCTACTTTTCGGAAGATTAAATCAAAGGTTGATCACTATAACTTTGAAATTGCATCTACATCGTCGGACCTAAAGGAATCGGAGAATTCTGATTTGGTGCGTTTAGAATTCATCCCCAATTCATTATTCGTGGACATTTTAGGCGAATATTCAGTAGGGTCTATCGTTAATCACAGTGATAATTAGTTTTTCTGTTCATACTAAATGTTTGGTACAACATGAGTTTTCATTAAACAATGCCGAAATGTTGTTCTTCATATGAAGAGCGAAGAAGGTCACTTTAGCTTATGAAAACATAATGATGTAAATGCGAAATTATATAATAGGAAATGTACAACAGCAATAAAAGCATTGTACTTTGGTTTGTGTCTAGGTATATTGCAGGATATTCTCCAATGTTCATTTACAAAGATCTTTTGGATAACCTTAAATCAAGATCTTTCTCTCAGGTATCCTCCATCAAAACCTTTGATTTTTCAACTCTATATACCACCCTACCGCATGACAAATTAAAAACCCGCTTAAAAGAAACAATTCACAAAGCTTTCAGTCATAGAAACTATGGCTCAAAATTTGTTGTGTTAGGCTACAATTCCACATATTTTTCAAACAAAATTCAAAATGGTAAATAAAGGTAATAACAAAATTACCGAGCTCCGAACAATCTTGCAAAGGGAAAGTCAAAACTCATAATTATATAAACAGACAAAATCAGTCAACAACCGGAAAACTGTGAAAACCGTAATGACCCTGACTTGGTACAGGCATTTCTAAAGAAATGGTGGGTTGAATCAGATTTTAAAGCGCCAAACCTCCCGCTCTCATTACGGTTCAAAGGTTCCGGCTGTCACTATAACAGTATTTAAATACAGGAACAAAATGGGTAAATTAGTTGTCAAAGCAGTACCATATTCGGTGACGTAAATGTCAAAAATATTTTTACGTCACACATTGATAAAAAAATATATCCTTGCCATTTTTCTTGACTTCTTTATCTTTATACATTTTCACTATATGAAAATGCATCGCTTATAGGCTAGAGCCTTTAATTTCACATACAGGTATATTGATGACGTTTTATCTATCAATAATTCTAGATTTGCAGAATTTCTTCCATTGATATATCCTCCAGAGCTGGAAGTTAAAGACACCACAGATACCACTTCGTCCGCATCATTTTTGGACTTATACCTCGAATTTGACGACAGTGGTCAAATC
Source organism: Bathymodiolus brooksi (assembly GCA_963680875.1). Classification (NCBI taxonomy): domain Eukaryota; kingdom Metazoa; phylum Mollusca; class Bivalvia; order Mytilida; family Modiolidae; genus Bathymodiolus; species Bathymodiolus brooksi. The sequence continues at coordinate 29,054,492 of OY804575.1, forward strand.
AGTACTAACATTTATGATAAACGGGACGACTTCAATTTTAAAATCATAAATTTTCCAAATATGTGCTGCAATATACCAGCTTCTCCTGCATATGGTGTTTACATCTCGCAATTGATTCGTTATGCAAGGGCCAGTAGCAATTATTCTGATTTCCTGAAACGTCATCTTCATCTGAGAAACAGGCTACTGGACCAGGGCTATAAAAAGATTCGCCTTATTCGATCTCTTAAAAAGTTTATATTCTGATACCAAGATCTTGTCGAAATATATTCCGTCTCTGCAGAAAAGATTATAAACGATGGATTTTCTTATAGTTAAAATGTATAAAGATAAGGTGTCAACAAAAATGTCAAAAATATTTTTTTATCAATGTGTGACGTAAATGTGTCTTTGACATTTACTTCACTGAGTTTTGTGCTGCTTTGAAAACCGTTTTACCTGTTTTGTTCAGGTATTGTTATAAATACTGTTATAGTGACAGCCGGAAACTTTGAGCCGTAATGAAAGCGGGAGGTTTGGCACTTTAAAATCTGATTCAACCCACCATTTCTTTAGAAATGCCTGTACCAAGTCAGGGTCATTACGGTTTTCACAGTTTTCCGGTTGTTGACTGATTTTGTCTGTTTATATACTTATGAGTTTTGACTTTCCCTTTTTAAGATTGTTCGGAGTTCGGTAATTTTGTTATTATCCTTATTTACATCAATATCAATTCTAACTTATTCATTGAACCGCAAATAGAAAGCAGCTTTATCGTATTTCATGAAATAATTGCTCAAAATAATGTTGGCTTTTGTTTTAATAAAGATTAATATGCTGATAACCTTTTGACGGAGTTCCTAATGGTCACCTCTTTTACATTATAGCACCCACCTTTTCAATTCAAGGTTTTGCATCTGATATCTCTAAGAGAATACTTTGATAAAATTGGCAAAGTGTTTTGAGAATTGCATGTTCCAAGAAAATCATTTGATAGTTCTCACAGATTTTCCCGAATACGGCTATAGCTTTGCAAACCAGTTGAACCATACACAAATGCTTAAATGGGATTTTGTTTTAGAAATAATTCATGGAAGCCATATATATGTTGGAGATTTTAATATAGGTAACATAATTTTCGTACCAATTTTCTCCCGAGCGAAACTAATTTCCATGGTGAGATAAAAATGAAACTAAACAATAGCCATATTAATAAATATTTTGGAATCTTCAATGTCCACAAGAAGTTATCAAATCAATGGCCACCTGAGCTTTTCATCATTTTACGTGATCCGCCTCATGGACATATCACTATTCAATCTTCTCATCAGAAGTCATTGGATTCATTCGAATCGAAACTTGCAGAAGTTATCAATGGATAGTTTGTAACTAGATTACCATGACGGGTGTCACTAGTGAAGCAGAAACTGCATACCATGCCGGAGCACCTGCGTTTATCTCCGGGTTTTAGTGGGATTCGTGTTACTCGATCTTTAGCTTTACGTGTATGTTGTGTCGATCGTTGTTTGTCCTTTTGTCCTTTTACGTTTTGCTATTGGCATCTTCAAGCTCTTCTGTGACTTTTTATTCATTCTAACATCAAACATGTCATACATGGAACATATCAGTTTATCATTGGTTTGTTTAATGGTCAATAAATGACCCATAGAAGGATCAGACATATCAACTAATGTCGCTATGGAACATTGTATGCTCTTTTTTTTAAGAAATAAAACATTGTTGTCCTTAAATAATATGTCAAAAAGTAGCAATGACCAGGAAAATAGATATTTGATCTTCTATGACACAGATAGATACTCCGATCAACATATTGAAATCAGACATATTTTTTAGTATAAAATGTGAAACCCTGCAATAAAAATATATGCTTTGTCGTTTTTGTTCCAGTCCATAGAGCAGCAAACAAAGTGTTTGTGACGTTATCAATAATTTTACATAGACAATTAAAAACAGATTTTATCTCGCTGATATGACTTAAAAAACCCAAATCAGGAGTGTTTAATCATTACGGTTGAAAATAAATGTGCACAGAAAAATACTATTGCTGCTTTGCATGCATGATTTGATAAAAAAAAACATTTTTTTCTGTGCACATTTATTTTCAACTTTGTTTGATCTTTACAATGGTTAGACATAAATTTGAGCATTTGAAATCAGTCAATTGAACATAAATTAGCGCTGAATTAGCAATATAGGGTTGCAGAATTCTTTCTACATGCCAATCAGTACCGCTTTAGCATATAACAGATGATTCATGATATTAGGTATTAGTACAATTGAATGTACATTGCACTAAATTAGATATCTACGTTTTTATTGTAAATGATTGATTACAGAAAAAATGACGAAGAACGTATTATCAAAAACGTGAAAGAAGATTATTTAATTTGTAGTATATGCTTGGGTCAGTATCAAGATCCGCGAGTTTTCCCGTGTGCAAAATTGTATCTATAATATAAAACATATTATTAAGACATGCTGGGAAGATGGACGGACTTCTGATAATGAGGTAGTGTCCTATTGTCAAACATCAGGTAGGTAGTTGAGACAGAGATGTTCTGCAATGACCGACTAACACATGTTGACAACCATAAAATCTTCCTCTTGTGTACCCTATGGTGCCAGTTTCTCTGGATTGTCCTTTTTGATTGCCCCTGTGGCATTCTCTAATGTTGACATCATTAAGTTATGTGTTTGACAGATGTAGTGCTCATAATTTAGTGCTAGAATAGTGTATCACCTTGGTACACAAAACACATATGTGTAGTAAATAGTGAGATTGATAATGAGAAAACTAAACCATTTAATCGAATTTACATATTGTGCTACATTCAAGTAATGTTGGCTTTAGTATGAATTGGGTATATTGGTATTCGTTACGATTTTAATTTCATTTTCATTATGGATATATACTATGGCTTGATTCGTTGTCGTGGGAATCATTGTTAGTACAAGATTGAAGTGCTTGGTTTGTTATGGGACAAGGCATCACCTATATATTGACAAATGCAATAAAAGGATCTGGCCAACAACTTCCTATTGAAACTATTATTGTATATTCATATTTTGCATATATGTGTCTTGTGTTCGGACTATTGTATTAAAGGGAAACTTAGCAAATAAATTATTTTTTTTATATTTTTTTCCTGATGTATAAATATGGATGTTTATATGTATATTAGCGTTTTATTATGCTGGATAAGGGAATGAAATCGATTTTAAAATTCGATGAACAATAGATGGATGTCGCCACTTTGATAGCATCTCGATACCAATTATCACGTGATGTCTAAATACCACCACGCTCCAAAATAAGCGTGACAAACGGGGTCCTCATTCAGTGTCGATATGGCTTGTCAGGCGTAATTCTTTTTATTTTTCTTATTATTCTAATTATTTAGTAGAAATACCACCGTGAGAACGCGGACGTGATAGACTACTTGGAGTACTACACAACAACCTCGAACCTATCCGAAAACAACAAATTTTTGTGTAATTATTGAAGGTGCTCCCCTTATGGCGGGAAAGGGCAGATAACCAGTGAAAGGGTTAGAAAACGATAAATAGGGCGCAGACGTCCTAGAGAGCACCCCAAGGGAACCGTACTGATATACTACTCTTATGCTTATGTTTGAATGGTGCAAGGTAGTTTATTTTCATGGATAACACTTTGAAACCTGTGTCATACATTGAACAGATGTAAGGTAGCTTATTTTCATGGAAAACGTCATGACTCCTATCCCATGCAATGAAGGAATGTGAGGTAGCTAATGTTCATGGGCAAGCTTCTGATGCTTATGCTTATGTTTGAATGGTGCAAAGTAATTTATTTTCATGGATAACACTTTGAAACCTGTGTCATACATTTCTTTAATGTCATCTTCTTGACGACAATGGAGACCATTCACCCATTTTCCCCCCAGGTGGCGTCGCTGTACCAACGGTGGTTAGGAAAACGTTTGTTTTCCGATAAACGCTTGTAACCAATGTAATCAAATGGCAATATCATTACCTACGCGGTGTCCTTGATCTGAAGCGTTGCGTAATATGACGGTAGGCACGGCCTATAGAGAGGACGGAAGTGAACATAATAGATTTTAATTTGATATTTCCAATACCTTTTTTCTAGTTTATTTCACAGTGACCGGTAACAATCATAGCCTATAGGGCCCAATGCCTGCAATGGCAATGTAAAATTGCATGTACGTGGGGTTTTCTTTACTTCATTTGGTGTCTAATGACGTAAAATTGCACACGAGGTTTTTTTTGCTTCCTTTGTTGTCTAATGACATAAAATTGCACACGAGTTTTCAGACTAAATTGAACCCGATTGAAAATTGTACACGTATTTTTTTCACACTGTATAGGGTCTAACCTAGTTCTAATAATACAACCCTAAATGCTCGCTTACTCGCAAGGGTTGTAACGGGATGCCATTACACGTAATGGAGCAGCCGCCGAGATTTTTTGCGCTCGCTTACAGAGCTTCTGACGCCTGCATTTATCAATAATAAGACATAACCTTTCCTTTTGTCCATTATTATAACAAGTTTTTATCACCTACCAGTATTTTAGAATGTAATTCCCACAAAATAAAAATCCATGTCTCTGAACATTTTGAATTTCGACATTTCCGGCCTCACTATTTGGATGTCGATACCATATTTGGCGATTTAGGCGTGAATGTTTACATCAGCGTGTAGTAAGAAATACCATATTTAGAAAAGCTCCGCCTTCCGTAGTTTCCGGTTATGGAAAACGATCGATAAATTTGAACAAGGTTGTTGCTACCTTTGAAAAGCATATATTTCTCAGCCAAACCGATTTAACAAGGACTGGGATCATCAGTAATAGTTATAATGAAATGTTTGAAGCGTAAATAGTGAGTTTTTATGTTTCAACTGCAACTTTTTTTTGCTCCATTGTGACGAATGGGACCGCGTTGTAGCTCTGCCGAGACACAAGTTTGTCACAGGAGCTACATTATTGCAGCTAGGTCTAACCATGTAAATTTGCGTACTCGCTTTTGTTTCAAAAACAATGCAAGAAGAGTTTTAAGATCCCCAAGCGCAAGGGCAGGCAATACAATGGCCAAAAGAAAAAGGACAATCACTGATCTACAAAACACTACACAGAAAACTATTATTTCCCCCACAGCGATATATTTTTTCACAGGAAACAAAATCAGATTTTCATTTTTTAGACATAAAAAAAATCAGTAATTTCCCTTAAAATTTTGATCATTAATTTCTCGTTGAGAACTGTAGGGCCGGATTAATGATATTTTTGCATCTTTCGTGTCAATTTATTTTGTTTCTTTAAAATTTCACCACATAATTAATATATTTTTTTTTCAGAAAAAAACATCCTAAAAGTTAAATGGTCGTCCCCTTAATGACATGAATGTGTGTCTCGGCCGCGTCCATGCAGTTTCGTATAATACGAACCGCATCGGTGGCGTAATGGTTAGAGTGCTCGCCTCGAGTGCGGTAGATCGTGGGTTCGAGTCATACCAAAGACTATACAAATTGATATTTTTGCTTCTCTGGTAAGCACGCAGCATTAAGGAAAAAGAGCAAAGACTGGTCGGCTCGGAATCAGGATAATGTGTCCGAGTGGGGCGACATGTCTATCCGCGGACTGTTGTTTTAGTGAGCTAGCACTATAAAAATCCAACTCAGTGCGTTGGTCTAGTACAAAGCGGACCTCATCAGCATCTCATTGAAAATTAACTTGTTCTCGCCATGATATAGCTGAAAAATTGCTGAATTGACGTTAAACAACAACAATCACTCGTATAATACGTGTCCGGATTTCAAGAACCTTATGCAAGAAAGTTCAACAATTTAATTATTGCTTCTGATTCTCGGATTTGTCCCGATAAGATTGATTCCTTAATAGTTAAACTTCAAAGAAATAAGTTGTATTTTAATGCTTGGTGCTTTAACCATTCATATGCTTTTCTTCTATCATCATATGTAGCACTATCATGTAATTTAATCAACACCGCCCAAATATATTTTGTGTTGTTAAATAGCTTGTATTACCGTTGAAATGAAACAGTACACTTCTTGTTTCGTGACGGCCAGTTTTATTCGGCCCGTTTTATTGGTGGAGGAAACCGAAGTTCCCTGAAAAAAACACCGACCTGCCGCAAGTCACTGACAAACTTTATCATATAGAAATCACATTAGTATTATTACCAATCATAATAGTCAAGCGACTGTTGATGAAAAATAAAATCCACACATGACTGTTGATGAAAAAAAATCAACATTATCTATAATACGACCCAGGTATTCATGTTTGAATTTTATTTATCAAAATCTTCAGAATGTTTGATGCCTTTATTTGAATGGCTTAAGATAAAGCTGAAATCGTAAAATTTTTTATTTTGCTTTTTTCAATTTTCGCAAAATTAGAGCCCACGAGAACAGTTTGACTAAAAAACCCAAAATTAACATCCCTTCGAAAATAACCACTTAAATAGTAGATTAATAAATGTAGATATTTATGTTTGAGACAGAATATGTTTTTAACGTCATGTTGGGGATCAGTGAGTAATTGTTGTTTACGGCAATTTTTCAGCTATATCACGACGAGAACAAGTTAATTTTCAATGAGATGAAGATGAGGTCCCAACACGCTTAGTTGTTGGTTTTTTTTCTATATTATATATATATCTTAAAAATGATATAGGGGTGCATATTTTTTATTAATAAAGTTATATGTCTTAAAGACAAGCCACTGTGGTTGGAATCCGGAACAGAACAGTACATAAAATTCGCCAAGAATAATTAATGTATGTCAAATTGATCGAAATTATTTGATTCTAACCATTAATAAACGATTATTTACCATGAAAGTAGAAAATCACGATACAACAAAACTAGGAAACCAACACGAAAATCTTTTAAAAAGGGAAATACAAAGAATGTGAACAAATATCAAACTTTGTTTAACAACGTACGTACACATGTACTATAGTTTCCTCATTCAACAGTTATTGTACGTATGCTATGCGTATTTACTAATTACAAAACTATTGAAAATATTGATTTTTGCTCATGGAGAACATAAGAAAAAATTAATAAGAATGTACATGTATTCAATTTTATTTTATATTCGCATTCAGTTAGTAACACTAACAGGTGCCCGTGACGCAAATTTGATTGCAACGTTGTCCTTGTCTTATTTCAACGTAATGACGTGATCACTTGAGTAATTTAGTAACATGTCAGAAGATGGTTACAACTTATGATGCATTTGTTGTTAACTTGAGGAATATTATTATACAAATAAAAAATAATTATTATTGGATAATTAGATAGAAATTGTGTTTGAAATAATAGTTTACATAGGTTACAAACGTCTAAGCGATAATAAAACGCTCCGCTAACCACCGTTGGTACTCGCGCGACACCTGTTGAGTAAATTTGGGTCTCCATTGTTTTCCCTCTCAACTTGATTCGTCAATAGTACACGCATCCTTACTGGTTACCTCCACTGATTCTTGTTAGCACGATTAGTAGGGATGTATCCAGGATAAAAATTACTTTTAAATAATTTACGTTGAGTTTCATATTTTGTCCAAGAATTGTGATCATCAGAATTTACTTCCCGTGAAAAGTGATTAGTAAAAAGTATTTTTCGTGAACCGTGATGAGAACCCTATCTCCAATTTATCTTTGTGAGTCAGCTATTTTTGATTCGTTTTCAAATATATTTTTTTTAATATTACTATTTAAAATAAATCTCATTTACAAAACCACTGATATTTGTTAAATTGTTAACGCTGATTTAAGCTTTAGTCGCAACAAATTTTTATTTTTCTCTTTAAACTGTTGAAACATAACATTTGTTTAAATGTAAAATTCACAAATAAAATTCACCCCCCATTTTCCCCTTTTTTCTTGTTTAAATCAATGATCAACAATATTCCAGAATCAAACAAATGAATAAATATAACATAGATTTCTTTTACATGCATCTTTTTATCATGCGGAGTCAGTGTGTTTTAAATCGGTCATCCAATCAGGACGCTCATTATTCTTGTCCAAGATAAAAAAAAATACATCGATCAAATTACCTGTGGGTGTTTCCCCACTTCAACTCGTAAATTTACATAGAAATCGGAGATATTTCGTCATAAAACTTCACACATGGTTTTGTCTATCATATTTCTTGAAGACAAACATAAAATGTTATTGCATTTATCAATATTTTATGAGTATCAACAGTTTTGTCAACACCGTATCTGTTTCTCGATACAGCCGCCCGATTACATTGACCCGTGACCCAGATTAGCCCGTTCCACCAGTTTTTTCTTAATAATGTTGTTTAACAAATCGGTACATTGTATACCAGAATGTAAGCAACAGCCAAGAACTTTCAAATAATACATTCAGATACGAGATATTGCAAGCTTTGAATCTGGGCTGTAGTTTTATTGCAATATGGTTATGCACAGTATATCTGAATTACTATAGTGAAATCATTTTAGAATCTTTTGAGAACCAACTGAAGTTTTTAATTTAGACATTATACATGATTAATCAACGAATGACCCATTTCCGAGATTATGTTCCTTTTCATTGTGAAGTATGGTCTTATAGGACGTTATAAAGAAATATAATTAAATGCCTACTCAAAAACAATAGGGTCGTCGATATATTACCCCAAATCTACAGGCGTTAATTTAATTTAATTTTATTGGAAATGAAAATAAAATGGATTGGACAGCAAGTTATTCCAATTCATATAAATTCCTGTCCATATTAAAATGACAGCAAAGCAGAACACGAATAATAGACATTTTAATGTTGACACTGATAAGAAGAATGTAAAGAGAAGAGATGAGAAAATGTGACTTAACCCTAGACATCTTTTAGATTGGTTCATATTTATGTTCGAACTTTAAAAAAACTATTTACAAATCAACTATAGTCATCGTTCTCAATATGCTTAGGCCCTTTGACTTTGACTATGGTCATCGTTCTCAATATGCTTAGGCCCTTTGACTTTAACTATAGTCATCGTTCTCAATATGATTAAGCCCTTTGACTTTTACTAAAGTAATCGTTCTCAATATACTTAGGCCCTTTGACTTTAACTATAGTCATCGTTCTCAATATGCTTAGGTCCTTTGACTTTAACTATAGTCATCGTTCTCAATATGCTTAGGCCCTTTGACTTTAACTATAGTCATCATTCTCAATATGCTTAGGCCCTTTGACTTTAACTATAGTCATCGTTCTCAATATGCTTAGGTCCTTTGACTTTAACTATAGTCATCGTTCTCAATATGCTTAGGCCCTTTGACTTTAACTATAGTCATCGTTCTCAATATGCTTAGGCCCTTTGTCTTTAACTATAGTCACCGTTCTCAATATGTTTAGGCCCTTTGACTTTATTGCTCTTAAGGATTTTAGAATTATTTGGTTTTCCAATCTTTCGGCTTTGAGTGAACCTGGTGAAGGGTATTACAGAACCGCGTCGTGTGCACTAAATTTGATATATACGTTTTTCCTTTTTTATATCATAAAATCTTGTATAACATAGACCGATTTGGATATTTTTTCCATTTTAAATGGCCAAATCCAGTATTGTAGTGCAGGTTCGTGAGCTTCTAATTAGGTTAGTTCTCAGTCAACACAAAGCCTCCTTTATGTCTCCCTCTTTGGACATTTTGTATGTATAAGTTGACGCTCTCATAGTGCCTGGTCTCTGTTGTGTGCTGGGGATGTCTGAGTGGATAGTGTTTTGTATGTATAAGTTGACGCTCTCATAGTGCCTGGTCTCTGTTGTGTGCTGGGGATGTCTGAGTGGATAGTGTTTTGTATGTATAAGTTGACGCTCTCATAGTGCCTGGTCTCTGTTGTGTGCTGGGGATGTCTGAGTGGATAGTGTTTTGTATGTATAAGTTGACGCTCTCATAGTGCCTGGTCTCTGTTTTGTGCTGGGGTTGTCTGAGTGGATAGTGTTTTGTATGTATAAGTTGACGCTCTCATAGTGCCTGGTCTCTGTTTTGTGCTGGGGTTGTCTGAGTGGATAGTGTTTTGTATGTATAAGTTGACGCTCTCATAGCGCCTGGTCTCTGTTGTGTGCTGGGGATGTCTGAGTGGATAGTGTTTTGTATGTATAAGTTGACGCTCTCATAGTGCCTGGTCTCTGTTGTGTGCTGGGGATGTCTGAGTGGATAGTGTTTTGTATGTATAAGTTGACGCTCTCATAGTGCCTGGTCTCTGTTGTGTGCTGGGGATGTCTGAGTGGATAGTGTTTTGTATGTATAAGTTGACGCTCTCATAGTGCCTGGTCTCTGTTGTGTGCTGGGGATGTCTGAGTGGATAGTGTTTTGTATGTATAAGTTGACGCTCTCATAGTGCCTGGTCTCTGTTTTGTGCTGGGGTTGTCTGAGTGGATAGTGTTTTGTATGTATAAGTTGACGCTCTCATAGTGCCTGGTCTCTGTTTTGTGCTGGGGTTGTCTGAGTGGATAGTGTTTTGTATGTATAAGTTGACGCTCTCATAGCGCCTGGTCTCTGTTTTGTGCTGGGGATGTCTGAGTGGATAGTGTTTTGTATGTATAAGTTGACGCTCTCATAGCGCCTGGTCTCTGTTTTGTGCTGGGGATGTCTGAGTGGATAGTGTTTTGTATGTATAAGTTGACGCTCTCATAGTGCCTGGTCTCTGTTGTGTGCTGGGGTTGTCTGAGTGGATAGTGTTTTGTATGTATAAGTTGACGCTCTCATAGCGCCTGGTCTCTGTTGTGTGCTGGGGATGTCTGAGTGGATAGTGTTTTGTATGTATAAGTTGACGCTCTCATAGCGCCTGGTCTCTGTTTTGTGCTGGGGATGTCTGAGTGGATAGTGTTTTGTGCTGGGGATGTCTGAGTGGATAGTGTTTTGTGCTGGGGTTGTCTGAGTGGATAGTGTTTTGTGCTGGGGATGTCTGAGTGGATAGTGTTTTGTGCTGGGGATGTCTGAGTGGATAGTGTTTTGTGCTGGGGTTGTCTGAGTGGATAGTGTTTTGTGCTGGGGATGTCTGAGTGGATAGTGTTTTGTGCTGGGGTTGTCTGAGTGGATAGTGTTTTGTGCTGGGGATGTCTGAGTGGATAGTGTTTTGTGCTGGGGATGTCTGAGTGGATAGTGTTTTGTGCTGGGGATGTCTGAGTGGATAGTGTTTTGTGCTGGGGATGTCTGAGTGGATAGTGTTTTGTGCTGGGGATGTCTGAGTGGATAGTGTTGTTTTTTTTTGTGGTTTATTTATGTTTAAATTCATGTCATAATAATTATTTTCTTTTCGGATTGAGAGATTTTGTACAGTCCCTTCTATATTTACATTTTATAGGGCAACGTTGCCCACAACACAAATTATTGTTGTAAATCCCCACTTTATCAAATAATCATTTTATTTTTAGCCAACGAACTTTGCAATGAAGGTGATCAGTATAGACAGATCCAAAAGCCGAGAAGAAAAGTTATTAGACAGAGAAATACAAATTTTATCTGACATGAAGAAGTTCAAGCACGAGAATATAGTGCAATACGTAGAATTCTTCCATCTTGATAGTTATACATATATCATTATGGAATATTGTGAAGATGGTACATTATTTGAATACATACGCAAACATGGAGTAGTTCCAGAGCACACCTTTGTCGATTTTGTACGGCAGATAGCATCAGGTTTGGAGGTAAGGTTTTAAAAATGATCATTCCCACTTTGGCTTTATCAATATCAAATACAGTATGATAATATACAATCCTGACAGTATTGCCTAGCAATATGTCTGTTTTTCATTTTTAGTTATTCGAAATCCTAGTAATTTTACAAATTATATAGTGTTTTCTAACCTTTGAAAGAGAAATCAAATGAGCAACATTCAGATAACTGTTGAACATTTTTATTTTGAGGTAAATACAATATACTTATGAATTTAAAAACACTAGATGTAAATTATATTACTTCATTAGTGATAATGCAGAAGAACAGTTTGAAGATATCAAAGGGTAATTAGAATTACAAGCCTATAAAGGACAGACAATATAAGGGTAATTAGAATCACAAGCCTATAAAGAACGGACTATATAAGGGTAATTAGAATCACAAGCCTACAAAGGACAGACAATATAAGTGTAATTAGAATCACAAGCTATAAAGGACAGACGATATAAGTGTAATTAGAATCACAAGCCTATAAAGGACAGACAATATAAGGGTAATTAGAATCACAAGCTATAAAGGACAGACAATATAAGTGTAATTAGAATCACAAGCCTACAAAGGACAGACAATATAAGTGTAATTAGAATCACAAGCTATAAAGGACAGACGATATAAGTGTAATTAGAATCACAAGCCTATAAAGGACAAACAATATAAGGGTAATTAGAATCACAAGCCTATAAAGGACAGACAATATAAGTGTAATTAGAATCACAAGCCTATAAAGGACAGACAATATAAGTGTAATTAGAATCACAAGCTATAAAGGACAGACAATATAAGTGTAATTAGAATCACAAGCTATAAAGGACAGACAATATAAGTGTAATTAGAATCACAAGCCTATAAAGGACAGACAATATAAGTATAATTAGAATCACAAGCCTATAACAGACAGACAATATAAGTGTAATTAGAATCACAAGCCTATAAAGGATAGACAATATAAGTGTAATTAGAATCACAAGCCTATAAAGGACAGACAATAGAAGTGTAATTAGAATCACAAGCTTATAAAGGACAGACAATATAAGGGTAATTAGAATCGCAAGCTATAAAGGACAAACAATATAATTTGTGTCCTATCCAATTGTTATAATATTTAGCAATAAAATATATGTTTAATCTAGACAATATAAGGGTAATTAGAATCACAAGCCTATAAAGGACAGACAATATAAGGACAAAGAATGATCCACAAAACACTACAGAGAAAAGTAAAGATTGGACACAAACCACAGATAGGGTGAAGTCAAATGTTCTAGAAAACACAAACCACAGATAGGGTGAAGTCATGTTCTAGACAACACAAACCACAGATAGGGTGAGGTCAGATGTTCTAGACAACACAAACCACAGATAGGGTGAAGTCAGATGTTCTAGACAACACAAACCACAGATAGGGTGAGGTCAGATGTTCTAGACAACACAAACCACAGATAAGGTGAAGTCAGATGTTCTAGACCACCTTTTTTACCCTTTTCTTGTGTTGTCTGTCCTTCGTTTAAAGACTCGTGATCAACCATCGATATCTTCAAGTTTTTTTCATAAATATATGACAGTGAACCGTATCACTAATGTGAAGAATACACACAGTATACATCGAGACCTGATATAAGAGTTTAATAATCAAATTATCAATTATTATTTTTTTCCAGTTTCTTCACAGCAAACATGTGTTACACAGGGACGTAAAAAGTAAAAACATTTTAATAACTGGTTTCAAGTATCTTAAGATAGCTGATTTTGGTGTTGCCAGGTATGTTGTTATATAATATATTTAAAAACAATAAGAATATATAACTGCTATTTCTGTGTGTGGTATTACACTTTGTTCAATGCTGACATTTGGAAGGTATTTTCAACAAATATCATTTAGAAATGAGAAACCAGGAAATATTAAAAAATTAGGAGTTGAAAATATTTTATTTCTCATCATTTGAAGTGGTAGTCGTTGTTAGATTAATTGTTTTTATTGTTTTTATTTGTAAAAAATCACTTAATATCAAGTTTACAATGGTACGTGTTTGTTATTAGAACAATTTATTATGATACCAGTTAAGCTTAGGTTGTACATTTAAGTATTCATGAAGAGCCAATGGATGACATTGGAGTATATTAAAACGTTCACATGTCTTTATTTTAAAGTCACTGTTTTCAAGTATCTTACACGTACCATTGTAAACTTGATATTAAGTGATTTTTTACAAATAAAAACAATTAATCTAACAACGACTACCACTTCAAATGATGAGAAATAAAATATTTTCAACTCCTATTTAACAGTGACATTAAAATATAGACATGTGAACGTTACCTTTGAACCATAATGAGAGCGGGGGGTTTGGCGCTTTAAAATCTGATTCAACCCACCATTTCTTTAGAAATTCCTGTACCAAGTCAGGGTCATTACGGTTTTCACAGTTTTCCGATTGTTGACTGATTTTGTCTGTTTATATAATTATGAGTTTTGACTTTCCCTTTGTAAGATTGTTCGGAGTTCGGTAATTTTGTTATTTCCCTTATATACTGCCAAAACACCATTTGTTAATATAATCCATGCATCGTGTCATACAAGGAGTTCGAAAGGTAGAGAAACTATTAAAAGTAAAATTGCAGTCTTATTCCAATGGGATTTATTTGTACCTGTCCTTGTTGATCTGCACTTTTTTTTATCCATTTAATAATGAAAACGTAGTTCTAATTCTAATGTACACAACCTGTTTCTCCAATAATAACTTTCATCACCAGTCAATAGATTTGAAAGCTTAATAATTTACAAGTCTTTGGAAGCAAGTAAATCGAAGGGCCTAAACATGATAGCTAAAATAGGCTCATGTTACCTATACCTGAGGGAGTAGCTAATGCTACCTATACATGAGGGAGAATAAGGGTAATAACAAAATTACCGAACTCCGAACAATCTTACAAAGGGAAAGTCAAAACTCATAAGTATATAAACAGACAAAATCAGTCAACAACCGGAAAACTGTGAAAACCGTAATGACCCTGACTTGGTACAGGCATTTCTAAAGAAATGGTGGGTTGAATCAGATTTTAAAGCGCCAAACCTTCCGCTTTCATTACGGCTCAAAGTTTCCGGCTGTCACTATAAGGCTACATAAACCTGTGGGAGGAGCTAAAGTTACCTAGGCCTGAGGGAGGAGCTAAGGTTACCTATACATGAGAGAAGAGCTAAGGTTACCTATACATGAGGGAGGAGAACCTTCATTTTTAATCAATTACATTATTTAGGAACAATATAATTCAAATATTGTGCGCGCACGACGCCTTTCTGGAATAACCTTCATCAGGAACTCTCAATGTCGAAATATTGGAAAATCAAATTATACTGCATTGGTACAATATATTATTACAGAGAAATTCCAGTAGCAGCCCCAGGTACGATGTCAATATTAGTTGGCAGTCCTCAATACATGAGCCCTGAAATGTTAGCCAACAAACCATATGATGAAAAAGTATGTAATAATTAATGTAATGTGCCTTCAAATTTCCAACTTTGTATTTATAACATATGTACAAATTTCCTATTGCCCATCGAAATAACATATGTACAAGGTTGTCAGACTCTTGCACCGAATAGGGTTATTTCCTATATAAAGATGTTTCGCTGGAATCGATACACTTTTTCAGCTTTGGAATAGATGATTGGATCATAATTATTTTTATTTCAATATACCATTTGGTGAGAATTTTACAGATTTGATATATAAATCCCGTGATAAATTGATCATATTTTTACAAGACCTCAGCTTCTTTATCTATTTTTACCATGTGAAAACCAATGTGATAAGGTGCAAAAATGATATGTTTCAGTTATATTTGCTTATTTTTGATTTTAATCTAATATATGAATGGGAATTCAATAACTGCACAATATATTAATAGGCATGATTTTCGTTCAGTGAGTGTATGAAAGAGTAGGGTTTCCATGCTGACGGAATATATGAATGTAAGTTGGTTTCCAGACATAAGTTGCTGTCGTCTTACACAATTTTACCGAATGTGATCCCAGTGGTCCAACTTTGCATTTGCAAAAAAGTCACAAACAAGTAAAGTTTTAGAACAGACTCAGTACGCTCTTATAACTCTTGTTTTTTTTCAGAAGTATGTTAACTACCCTAAAGCAAAAAAAAATAATGCTGTAATGATCGCGAAGTAATCATTCATTTAAACAATATAGCATATTATGATTGGTTACTAGTAATTAGATAATTTCTTGTAAATAAGTTCATGTATTTAAACAAAAAACTCAGTAGGCGATATTTCATTCTCATTGAATTCATGCATGGTTATTTATGTTTATACAGACTGATATTTGGAGTTTGGGTTGTATTTGCTTTGAAATGGGAACTGGTGACTATGCATTTAAGGCAGAAAACATTCAGCAAATCAGAAAGCTGGTTGAAAATGAGCAGGTATGGTGTATTCATATTTCAATACCCGCCAAATATAGAAACATCGGATAAACATATACTGACAAAGTTAATGTTTTGAAAGGAAACACCCATACACTGACAGACAAAAATAATGTTTTGACAGTGAATACTCGTTATACTGGCATATAAAAACAGTGTAATTACAATTAATACATGCTATTATGAAAATTGAAATTGAATGTGACGTAAAAATATTTTGGACATTTACGTCACCGAATATGGTACTGCTTTGACAACTATTTTACCTATTTTGTTCCTGTATTTAAATACTGCTATAGTGACAGCCGGAACCTTTGAACCGTAATGAAAGCGGGAGGTTTGGCGCTTTAAAATCTGATTCAACCCACCATTTCTTTAGAAATGCCTGTACCAAGTCAGGGTCATTACGGTTTTCACAGTTTTCCGGTTGTTGACTGATTTTGTCTGTTTATATAATTATGAGTTTTGACTTTCCCTTTGTAAGATTGTTCGGAGTTCGGTAATTTTGTTATTACCCTTATGATATATTGACAATGAACACCGGATATACTGACAAGCAAAAATGTGTTTTCTTATTTTAGCTACATCCAATGATGAATGCAGATTATTGTGATGATACAAAAAGCTTCATCATGTGGATGTTAAAGACAGACTCAGTTAATAGACCAAATGCTAAACAAGTATTTGATTCTATATCCTGTCACAAATGTACAAACACAGCCATACATTCGACAAAGGAGATGTCAAAAGTTGTTGCAAAAGGTATGATTCTTTGAACATATTATACTTCTAATGAACAAGATTTAAACCTTATTGCTTGATAACTTTATATAGCAATAAAATGCAATATTGATCATCTACAGAAACACGGAATAGTTTGCATATCGTGATATCCGATACATGTTGTGTTGTGTTGTGTTGTGTTGTGTTGTGTTATGTCTTTCTTCGTCTTGTGTACCTAGTTTCTCTGGATTATCCATTTTTGATTGGTCCTACCGTATTCTCTAATGTTTATATATTGTAGATAAATTAGTCTTTGCTTTAAACTTGAATTCAGTCATTATGTCGATTTTTGAAAATTGTCTAACTGTAAGAAAAAATATTTTCATTCTTTTTTTTTTCAGTATCACCTCGAAAAAAACTACCGAAACCATCGAATCCAGAAGACAAAGGTAATTTATATCTTAATTATTTTAATACTTCAAGATTTATTAACCATTGTAGATTCTGAGATATCTTGCACATGTAAGATATTTCTGTTTGGATTCGTAAATATAAGAATGCAAGGTATTTTTCAAAAATTTAAACCTTAGCCGATTTTGGTAATCCTGTTTAAGGCCTTTGGTTTTCTTCCTCCCAAAGAGTTTTATGTTATTTAGTTTTCTAATATTTTGGCTTTGAGCGTACCCGATGAATGTTATTCCTGAAACACATTGTCGGCACTAAATTTGATATCTATGTTTTATGGATTATCTTACTTCAAACATATTAACAAAATGTTTTATAGAATATCTCCTTATAGATATAAATCGCTATGATAAAAAGTTCAAGATTTTCTCCATAGAATGCATGATAATTAATACTAGACACATTATTTTACAGATGCACGAGACAGTGGTGCTAATAGTGATAGGATACCAACACAAAACAGTGAAGGTTAGTTGTATCTCATATGTTGAAATTTTGTACAATTATGAAGATTATAGTGTTGGAAACAGTACGCAAAATGTAACTGTAATAGTAATATATGATTTTATTATATACTCACGAAATACTCGATTGGCCATTTACAGAAACTATGATATACTTACGAAAAAAGGTATAACTGGGTTGGCCATATACAGAAACTATGATATGCAAAATGTACTCAGTACAAAAAGCATGTTAGATTACAATATTATAATAAATAGCAATTATTTCATTTTATATTTTTTATATGTCGATAGACTCACATTTGTTTTTTCATTTCAAACAATTGTATTTAATTCTATTATGCTTGGTTATCACATATTAAAATCAATAAACATAAGAATGTAGAAGTTCATGTCTAAGTAAGTACATATGTACCTAATTCTTCCATTTAAACAGCTAACAAATAAGTTCATTTCACAAGACCATAGTGCTAAGAAACAATATATTAGACATAGAAATTTGAATTATTCGCTTAATCCACAAATGATCAAGTAGATATTTAATTTTTATTTACCATATATGTGAATATAGGATTCAGATTCAGCATGTTTTTTTGTGTATTATTCAAATCTGTAGATTTTATTCACAATAATCCAGATATTATTTACCACTATAACAAAGATTTCCTTGGAATATTATGAAAGTGTAATTTTAATGATATCACAGAGAATATTACCTTTAGTAGGACTTAAATTGATTTTGTTCTATTTACTTGGAATCAACTCTACAATATAATGTTATGTTGTTTTCAGACACCTTTGGAATGAGTTGTTCAACAATGGGGGATACACTAACCCAAAGGAATGATCTTCAGAAACAATCAAACAAATACCAGGCGTAAGTATTACTACAGAAATACACCTACCATCTATTGTCGTCTCCCCTGCAGTAACCATGGTAACAAATTTATGCAGTTTTAAAAATCTATTTATGACTAACCATTATATATATATTGTGCTTATCCTCCTCACACTATCATTTAATTTAAAAATGAAACACAACCCCAGTTTTTTTTGGCATCGTGTTGCTGATCTTTAGTTCTCTGTGTAATGATTTGTTGATCGTTGTTTGTCCTTTTGTCCTTTGTCTTTTGACCTTTGTCTTTTGACTTTCGTGTTGTCTGTCCTTCTTCGATTAACGGGTACTGATTACCACTTTTATATCTTCAACATTATATTTGATTAATGAAATGCTAATTGTAAATGTTAATTGAACTGCCTATATGTCCTATATATATTAACCTTAATAGGCAAATGCAAGATATGTTATGTTATGTTATGGTTATGAAAAGAAAGTTTTAGTAGTCATGTTCGACAACTCCACAAATATCAACAAAAAAGAAACCATGACATATGACGTTGGAAATCCAGTTTTCGGAGTGAAACTGGTCAATGGGACCCAACCCTCTCCTCTTAATAATTGGATCTCCAAAGAAAATAAACAAACAAATAAAAACCCTGCACATTATGATATCAGCTTTCACTCAGAAAGACCGCACACTATCACGAAAATGAGTGACAACATAAACGTGGATAAGAGAAGGTGAGTGAATGCTCGTAGTAAACTGACTACTAACTAAAGAGGTATAATATGTTGGTTAAAGACCTTTATTCTTCCGACGAAAAAAGTCATAACCTATACTTCTATCAGATTTACTATCAATTGGTCTTACACATCTGACTGTGTGTTTGTTTAACAAAAACAATTTTTATGTTGCAGACAAATTGTACGCTTATTGGGTGACAACAAGGCAAGTGAACATGTCATGCGAATTCTCCGTGTATGTCGCAAGAATTCAACAGATTATGAGAAGATAAAGGTATGTCTTAGTAAGCTGCTTTTGAACAATTATATACTAGTATCCAATAAGAATTATAAGTAGAATGATTTTTTTATGCATTTTTGAACTAAAAAATGAATTCATTAGGATATATTTGAAGATATTTAAGGTTAGGGTTATGGTGTTTAACACCACTTTCAACTTTCACTTTCATTGATATCGTGGCGGTCAGTGTTGTGGAGAAACCGGAGTACCCAGAGAAAACCACAGACCTACAGCAAGTCACTGATAAACTCTATCACATAATGCTATATCGAGTGCACCTCGCTTGAACGAGATTCAAATTCACAACGTTAGTGGTGATAGGCACTGATTGCATATGTAGTTGTAAATCCAACAACCATACGGTCACGACCACTATGGCCTCTGAAGATTTTAAAGTTTCTGTATGAGGTATCTACTTCACTAAGAGACATGTTAAGTGTTCCTGTCTGCAATATACTGACATTCACTAAGATACATGTTAAGTGTTCCTGTCTGCAAGATATTAACATTCACTAAGATACATGTTAAGTGTGCCTGTCTGCAAGATATTAACATTCACTAAGATACATGTTAAGTGTGCCTGTCTGCAAGATATTAACATTCACTAAGATACATGTTAAGTGTGCCTGTCTATGCAAGATATTAACATTCACCGGGATATATTTGAAGTGTTTCAAATCTAATCAAAATTATAGACACTTCCTCTCTTTTTTGCTAGGCCGTTGCGTGGGGGATTTAACAACATTAGAGTTCGCGTCAGAATTCACAACCTTTTCCGAACCAATTTATATTTGTGGTAGTCTTGTGAAATGTATATTTCTTCCAGATTTATTTACTCCATTTTGGATGAACTATATGTAAAGTCTAAGTTTCTATATCGAGTATAAAGAGATAAATATCGTAATTGGACTGAAGAAAATATGAATTATGTTATAAATGTTTTATATTCGTTTTGAGGAATTGAGTGTTTTGTTCAATTAGTGCCGCTCTTCTTGATTTTATTTAAAAAACTGTCTACTGAACACTTGCAGGTTTGTTTATTCAGCAATAACTGCAGATTCCTGGACGATTTCATAACTGTAAACAATCAAAAATTTTCTTTTGCTAGTAAAAAGATTTTTTGTTCATATTTAGTTTGAATTTGTACACACTTAGCCAGTCTGGAATCTATATGTTCATTTTTCAGGCCACAGTAAAAAAGTATGTGAAAGAAGAGCGTTTTGAGAGAGTATATCTTCTTGTACTAGCACTAAAAGGTGTTGAAGAAGCCATATATAGAGACGAAGCATCTCTTCCAACAGAAACTGACTCATCTGGAACATAGAGGGTTTTATAAATACATCTGGAAAAAAAAAGTTACCTTAAACAATTTTACATTTGAAATCAGATTTCTCTACGATAAGAGATAATGTTGGTACATTCCATGGAGAAATAATGCAAAATTGCACATTTGTTATACAAGTACTTGATGCTCAACCATTAAAGGTTTCACTTCCATTTTTACCTCACCTGACATAATACAATTGTGAGCTTTTTTCATCATTTGACGTCCGTCGTTTGTCGTCCTTGCTCACCTTTCCATTTTAATCTTCTTCTACTGTAGAACTGGTATGAAGAGATTTAGGCATGCAGAAAAAAAAAGAAAAAAAAAAGGATTTTTGCCGTGAAGCATTGTTGTCATACTAACATTTAAATGTGTAAAAAAACAAGACACATTTTTCAAAACTTTTTTGTTTGTTAACCAAATACAAATGAACATACTAGGATCATTGGTGTTTAAAAGTTTAATAAAATTGTATCCGGCAATAGGATAACCTGCATTTTCGTAAGAATCATCCATGAAAATACACTATATTAATATGGCATTTTGTATAGGGTTATATCGCATGTACTGGAGGCTCAATATTTCACATGTTCTATAATGTGGAATAGTTTAAAAGCCGACTTTACCAGGTGAACAGTACTCACTCATGTTTTCATTTATCTTGTTTATAGCAGATGGATATTTGTGAATGCACTTGTTAGATTATGTTAGCAACTGGACATTAATGATCAGTATATAGACTACATACCCCAGTTGATAAATCACAGTTAGTTATGTTATACTTTAATTATTTGTATGTGTTTGTTCTTTGGAGAAAATACTTTATTATGATTTGTTCCCATTGTCATAAAATTTTCATAACACCCTTTCTAAGCACCTGCGTTCTCCCCCTGATTTGGGTTAGGGGTTCGTATTGCTCTTTATCAGTTTTCAGTTTCCATGTCATTTTTGCTTTTTACCATGTTTTTGTCGTTTAAGTTTGATTTATGAGTTCAGATCATGTCTTGCTACCTTCTGGCTTCCATCGTTTTATTCTCTCACGCAATCATTTAGTTGAAATATTAATGTTTAATGTGAATGTAGCTTTCTCAAGATTGTTAATGCTAATTGTTTTGTCTATATTTAGGCGTCCTTAATTGGCAAATAAAAGATATTTTTATGGTGCTTCTCTCTAGATGTTGTGTATGTTCTTGAATCTCCTTTAACCCATTACAATGTTATTAATGTGATATTGTGAAATAGTTTTAATAGGTTTGTTTATATAGATCAGTATACATACTTGGACCTCAATTTCTAAATGCCTGTACAAAGATAGGAAAATCAACTGTCATATTTTCATTTCCTTTTTGTTTTTGTTTCTTCTTATTTCTGATAATTTTCTTTTCCCTTTCCTCATTGTAACCATTCAATATAAGCATACACGATTTTATTGTATGGTATTATCTTCTAAGATGATTTCATAATGTCAATGTTCTTTTAAAAATTTTTTTTTCATGAAATATAATATGAAGATACCAAGAGGTTATCAGAAGCCATAAATCATAATGTTAAAAAAAAATCTAAAAAAATAAGAAATGAACCATCATTAATATTTTATCCCAAATTTCCAATATTTTTGTATGATTGCATGGCAGAGCTAAAATAGTGGTATCAAATAATCAATCAATCAAATTCAAATGTTGTCCCTTGTGATATTGTTCATATAAAATAATGTAAATCCATAAACAGTCTAATATTATTTTATACCTTTAGTTTTATATGTGTTTTAGCTTAATGTGTACTTATGTTACATTAACTATGATAGTGACTTTGACATTTTATTGTCTACTTATGCTACATTAACTGTGATAGTGACTTTGGTATTTTATTGTGTACTTATGTTACATTAACTGTGACAGTGACTTTGACATTTTATTGTGATAGTGACTTTGACATTTTATTGTGTACTTATGTTACATTTATTGTGATAGTGACTTTGACATTTTATTGTCTACTTATGCTACATTAACTGTGATAGTGACTTTGGTATTTTATTGTGTACTTATGTTACATTAACTGTGATAGTGACTTTGGTATTTTATTGTGTACTTATGTTACATTAACTGTGACAGTGACTTTGACATTTTATTATCTACTTATGTTACATTAACTGTGATAGTGACTTTGACATTTTATTGTCTACTTATGTTACATTAACTGTGATAGTGACTTTGACATTCTATTGTGTACTTATGTTACATTAACTGTGGTAGTGACTTTGACAGTCTATTGTGTACTTATGTTACATTAACTGTGATAGTGACTTTGGCATTGTATTGGGTACTTATGTTACATTAACTGTGATAGTGACTTTGGCATTTGATTGTGTACATATATTACTTCGACTGTGATTGTGATATTGGCAGCATTTTAATGTATATTTATGTTACTTTGCCAGTTATAGTGATATTGACATTTTGGTATGTACTTATGTTACTTTGTCTGTAATAGTGATGATTGTGATTGCTTCCAAAATAACATGTCATTTTGCCTGTTATAGTCATTGTGATATGTTGATGTTTTATATTTTATTTAACTCTGATTAATGTCAGATTAATATGAAAATAAATAACATTGCTTCACAAATCTTCATATCTGTCAACCATGTTCAACCATTTATATTTTATCAACACATAAAACAACAGATAAACCTATAGTAATAAAACACTATACAGTCTTGAGCTACACTCAAAAGGTTTATACCTCAAAAATAAGAATGTTTCAGTGGATTCAGAATTTTATGGTGTGCAAAATATTATGTTTTTTTTTTTATAAAGTTTCCTATATTTTAGATTATCATATTATTAAAAATTCTGAAAATATCATCTCAAAAATTGCTATTTTCCCCAATATGGTTTTGTAAAATTTGTGTTAAAATTAGCTCTAAAATAAAGCATTATGACACCTTTTTAAATCAATATACCTAAGTATCTCGTCAAAATGCACTTTTTGTGTTGTGCCAAACATCAGGAGGATTTCAAGAAATGCCATTCGGCATCATCTTATCTTAATGAAGAGAAAGATAAATTATATTAAGTATATAAACGTTAGAGAAAACCCACAGGGGCAATCAAGAATGGACAATCTAGAGACACAAGACGAAGACAAACACAAAACAATATGTGAAGGAAGCCGCTATGCTCAAACAAACACAAATAACGTAAGCAAAACACGAGCCCTCCTACAAACAACTGGAGGTAAAGACAAACCTATTCAACCTTCTTCTAATATTTGCATTTGTAAGTAACATGCATATGCTTTTATTATAAATGTAGTGGAAAAAGGGAATAAATACACCGTTCTCCTTCTACCGGAAAATTAAGCAAGTTTTGACACAGATCTGTCTAACTCACACCTGTCTCCCCGGACTCTTACAAATCCTTTTTGTGATTTATTTTCAGAAAATAAATGCATTTTGTACCATAAAATGAAAAGCAAAAAATATGACACTGTTGGAACATGTCCTCAATCCAATAGAAAAGTGGTAGAAACAGAGTTAAAATCGATACCTCTAAATACATGACCTCTCACTTTCCTGGCTTGGTACAGGCAAATAAAAAAATTGGCGGGTTTAAGCTAATTTTATGGGACCAAACCTCCCGTCTTAATGAAATGATGCAGTCATGCAAGTGTTTTCCTCTTGTGAGTAAAATGTCAACCCTCAGATATAACTGCGCGAAGAACTTTATTATAAAAGAATGCTATATTCTTAGCCATTATACATGATATGAGTAATCCGGCGGATGCCCTATAAGAAGCAGGAACTACTTACTCCTCGCGAGCACCTGAGTTCCACCCCGTTTTTGGTGGTGTCGGTTTTGCTCATCTTTGTAGTTTTCTGTGTTGTGCTCAGTGTTGTATGTATCTCTTGAGTTCGCTTTAAGTAGTAGGGTTGGTGTTGTTCATCTTATCCTATTATATGTCTTTAAGTAGTAGGGTTGGTGTTGTTCATCTTATCCTATTATATGTCTTTAAGTAGTAGGGTTGGTGTTGTTCATCTTATCCTATTATATGTCTTTAAGTAGTAGGGTTGGTGTTGTTCATCTTATCCTATTATATGTCTTTAAGTAGTAGGGTTGGCGTTGTTCATCTTATCCTATTATATGTCTTTAAGTAGTAGGGTTGGCGTTGTTCATCTTATCCTATTATATGTCTTTAAGTAGTAGGGTTGGTGTTGTTCATCTTATCCTATTATATGTCTTTAAGTAGTAGGGTTGGTGTTGTTCATCTTATCCTATTATATGTCTTTAAGTAGTAGGGTTGGTGTTGTTCATCTTATCCTATTATATGTCTTTAAGTAGTAGGGTTGGCGTTGTTCATCTTATCCTATTATATGTCTTTAAGTAGTAGGGTTGGTGTTGTTCATCTTATCCTATTATATGTCTTTAAGTAGTAGGGTTGGCGTTGTTCATCTTATCCTATTATATGTCTTTAAGTAGTAGGGTTGGTGTTGTTCATCTTATCCTATTATATGTCTAAGTAGTAGGGTTGGTGTTGTTCATCTTATCCTATTATATGTCTTTAAGTAGTAGGGTTGGTGCTGTTTATCTTATCAAATTATATGTCTTTAAGTAGTAGGGTTGGTGTTGTTCATCTTATCCTATTATATGTCTTTAAGTAGTAGGGTTGGTGTTGTTCATCTTATCCTATTATATGTATTTAAGTAGTAGGGTTGGCGTTGTTCATCTTATCCTATTATATGTCTTTAAGTAGTAGGGTTGGCGTTGTTCATCTTATCCTATTATATGTCTTTAAGTAGTAGGGTTGGTGTTGTTCATCTTATCCTATTATATGTCTTTAAGTAGTAGGGTTGGTGTTGTTCATCTTATCCTATTATATGTCTTTAAGTAGTAGGGTTGGCGTTGTTCATCTTATCCTATTATATGACTTTAAGTAGTAGGGTTGGTGTTGTTCATCTTATCCTATTATATGTCTTTAAGTAGTAGGGTTGGTGTTGTTCATCTTATCCTATTATATGTCTTTAAGTAGTAGGGTTGGTGTTGTTCATCTTATCCTATTATATGTCTTTAAGTAGTAGGGTTGGCGTTGTTCATCTTATCCTATTATATGACTTTAAGTAGTAGGGTTGGTGTTGTTCATCTTATCCTATTATATGTCTTTAAGTAGTAGGGTTGGCGTTGTTCATCTTATCCTATTATATGTCTTTAAGTAGTAGGATTGGTGTTGTTCATCTTATCCTATTATATGTCTTTAAGTAGTAGGGTTGGTGTTGTTCATCTTATCCAATTATAAGTCTTTAAGTAGTAGGGTTGGTGTTGTTCATCTTATCCTATTATATGTCTTTAAGTAGTAGGGTTGGCGTTGTTCATCTTATCCTATTATATGTCTTTAAGTAGTAGGGTTGGCGTTGTTCATCTTATCCTATTATATGTCTTTAAGTAGTAGGGTTGGCGTTGTTCATCTTATTCTATTATATGTCTTTAAGTAGTAGGGTTGGTGTTGTTCATCTTATCCTATTATATGTCTTTAAGTAGTAGGGTTGGTGTTGTTCATCTTATCCTATTATATGTCTTTAAGTAGTAGGATTGGGGTTTTTCATCTTATCCTATTATATGTCTTTAAGTAGTAGGGCTGGTGTTGTTCATCTTATCCTATTATATGTCTTTAAGTAGTAGGGTTGGCGTTGTTCATCTTATCCTATTATATGTCTTTAAGTAGTAGGGTTGGTGTTGTTCATCTTATCCTATTATATGTCTTTAAGTAGTAGGGTTGGTGTTGTTCATCTTATCCTATTATATGTCTTTAAGTAGTAGGGTTGGTGTTGTTCATCTTATCCTATTATATGTCTTTAAGTAGTAGGGTTGGTGTTGTTCATCTTATCCTATTATATGTCTTTAAGTAGTAGGGTTGGCGTTGTTCATCTTATCCTATTATATGTCTTTAAGTAGTAGGGTTGGCGTTGTTCATCTTATCCTATTATATGTCTTTAAGTAGTAGGGTTGGTGTTGTTCATCTTATCCTATTATATGTCTTTAAGTAGTAGGGTTGGTGTTGTTCATCTTATCCTATTATATGTCTTTAAGTAGTAGGGTTGGCGTTGTTCATTTTATCCTATTATATGTCTTTAAGTAGTAGGGTTGGTGTTGTTCATCTTATCCTATTATATGTCTTTAAGTAGTAGGGTTGGTGTTGTTCATCTTATCCTATTATATGTCTTTAAGTAGTAGGATTGGGGTTTTTCATCTTATCCTATTATATGTCTTTAAGTAGTAGGGCTGGTGTTGTTCATCTTATCCTATTATATGTCTTTAAGTAGTAGGGTTGGCGTTGTTCATCTTATCCTATTATATGTCTTTAAGTAGTAGGGTTGGTGTTGTTTATCTTATCAAATTATATGTCTTTAAGTAGTAGGGTTGGTGTTGTTCATCTTATCCTATTATATGTCTTTAAGTAGTAGGGTTGGCGTTGTTCATCTTATCCTATTATATGTCTTTAAGTAGTAGGATTGGTGTTGTTCATCTTATCCTATTATATGTCTTTAAGTAGTAGGGTTGGTGTTGTTCATCTTATCCAATTATAAGTCTTTAAGTAGTAGGGTTGGTGTTGTTCATCTTATCCTATTATATGTCTTTAAGTTGTAGGGTTGGCGTTGTTCATCTTATCCTATTATATGTCTTTAAGTAGTAGGGTTGGCGTTGTTCATCTTATCCTATTATATGTCTTTAAGTAGTAGGGTTGGCGTTGTTCATCTTATCCTATTATATGTCTTTAAGTAGTAGGGTTGGTGTTGTTCATCTTATCCTATTATATGTCTTTAAGTAGTAGGATTGGGGTTTTTCATCTTATCCTATTATATGTCTTTAAGTAGTAGGGCTGGTGTTGTTCATCTTATCCTATTATATGTCTTTCAGTAGTAGGGTTGGCGTTGTTCATCTTATCCTATTATATGTCTTTAAGTAGTAGGGTTGGTGTTGTTCATCTTATCCTATTATATGTCTTTAAATAGTAGGGTTGGTGTTGTTCATCTTATCCTATTATATGTCTTAAAGTAGTAGGGTTGGTGTTGTTCATCTTATCCAATTATATGTCTTTAAGTAGTAGGGTTGGTGTTGTTCATCTTATCCTATTATATGTCTTTAAGTAGTAGGGTTGGCGTTGTTCATCTTATCCTATTATATGTCTTTAAGTAGTAGGGTTGGCGTTGTTCATCTTATCCTATTATATGTCTTTAAGTAGTAGGGTTGGCGTTGTTCATCTTATCCTATTATATGTCTTTAAGTAGTAGGGTTGGTGTTGTTCATCTTATCCTATTATATGTCTTTAAGTAGTAGGGTTGGTGTTGTTCATCTTATCCTATTATATGTCTTTAAGTAGTAGGGTTGGCGTTGTTCATCTTATCCTATTATATGTCTTTAAGTAGTAGGGTTGGCGTTGTTCATCTTATCCTATTATATGTCTTTAAGTTGTAGGGTTGGTGTTGTTCATCTTATCCTATTATATGTCTTTAAGTAGTAGGGTTGGTGTTGTTCATCTTATCCTATTATATGTCTTTAAGTAGTAGGGTTGGTGTTGTTCATCTTATCCTATTATATGTCTTTAAGTAGTAGGGTTGGCGTTGTTCATCTTATCCTATTATATGTCTTTAAGTAGTAGGGTTGGTGTTGTTCATCTTATCCTATTATATGTCTTTAAGTAGTAGGGTTGGCGTTGTTCATCTTATCCTATTATATGTCTTTAAGTAGTAGGGTTGGTGTTGTTCATCTTATCCTATTATATGTCTAAGTAGTAGGGTTGGTGTTGTTCATCTTATCCTATTATATGTCTTTAAGTAGTAGGGTTGGTGTTGTTTATCTTATCAAATTATATGTCTTTAAGTAGTAGGGTTGGTGTTGTTCATCTTATCCTATTATATGTCTTTAAGTAGTAGGGTTGGTGTTGTTCATCTTATCCTATTATATGTCTTTAAGTAGTAGGGTTGGCGTTGTTCATCTTATCCTATTATATGTCTTTAAGTAGTAGGGTTGGCGTTGTTCATCTTATCCTATTATATGTCTTTAAGTAGTAGGGTTGGTGTTGTTCATCTTATCCTATTATATGTCTTTAAGTAGTAGGGTTGGTGTTGTTCATCTTATCCTATTATATGTCTTTAAGTAGTAGGGTTGGCGTTGTTCATCTTATCCTATTATATGACTTTAAGTAGTAGGGTTGGTGTTGTTCATCTTATCCTATTATATGTCTTTAAGTAGTAGGGTTGGTGTTGTTCATATTATCCTATTATATGTCTTTAAGTAGTAGGGTTGGTGTTGTTCATCTTATCCTATTATATGTCTTTAAGTAGTAGGGTTGGCGTTGTTCATCTTATCCTATTATATGACTTTAAGTAGTAGGGTTGGTGTTGTTCATCTTATCCTATTATATGTCTTTAAGTAGTAGGGTTGGCGTTGTTCATCTTATCCTATTATATGTCTTTAAGTAGTAGGATTGGTGTTGTTCATCTTATCCTATTATATGTCTTTAAGTAGTAGGGTTGGTGTTGTTCATCTTATCCAATTATAAGTCTTTAAGTAGTAGGGTTGGTGTTGTTCATCTTATCCTATTATATGTCTTTAAGTAGTAGGGTTGGCGTTGTTCATCTTATCCTATTATATGTCTTTAAGTAGTAGGGTTGGCGTTGTTCATCTTATCCTATTATATGTCTTTAAGTAGTAGGGTTGGCGTTGTTCATCTTATTCTATTATATGTCTTTAAGTAGTAGGGTTGGTGTTGTTCATCTTATCCTATTATATGTCTTTAAGTAGTAGGGTTGGTGTTGTTCATCTTATCCTATTATATGTCTTTAAGTAGTAGGATTGGGGTTTTTCATCTTATCCTATTATATGTCTTTAAGTAGTAGGGCTGGTGTTGTTCATCTTATCCTATTATATGTCTTTAAGTAGTAGGGTTGGCGTTGTTCATCTTATCCTATTATATGTCTTTAAGTAGTAGGGTTGGTGTTGTTCATCTTATTCTATTATATGTCTTTAAGTAGTAGGGTTGGCGTTGTTCATCTTATCCTATTATATGTCTTTAAGTAGTAGGGTTGGTGTTGTTCATCTTATCCTATTATATGTCTTTAAGTAGTAGGGTTGGTGTTGTTCATCTTATCCTATTATATGTCTTTAAGTAGTAGGGTTGGCGTTGTTCATCTTATCCTATTATATGTCTTTAAGTAGTAGGGTTGGCGTTGTTCATCTTATCCTATTATATGTCTTTAAGTAGTAGGGTTGGTGTTGTTCATCTTATCCTATTATATGTCTTTAAGTAGTAGGGTTGGTGTTGTTCATCTTATCCTATTATATGTCTTTAAGTAGTAGGGTTGGCGTTGTTCATCTTATCCTATTATATGTCTTTAAGTAGTAGGGTTGGTGTTGTTCATCTTATCCTATTATATGTCTAAGTAGTAGGGTTGGTGTTGTTCATCTTATCCTATTATATGTCTTTAAGTAGTAGGGTTGGTGTTGTTTATCTTATCAAATTATATGTCTTTAAGTAGTAGGGTTGGTGTTGTTCATCTTATCCTATTATATGTCTTTAAGTAGTAGGGTTGGCGTTGTTCATCTTATCCTATTATATGTCTTTAAGTAGTAGGATTGGTGTTGTTCATCTTATCCTATTATATGTCTTTAAGTAGTAGGGTTGGTGTTGTTCATCTTATCCAATTATAAGTCTTTAAGTAGTAGGGTTGGTGTTGTTCATCTTATCCTATTATATGTCTTTAAGTAGTAGGGTTGGCGTTGTTCATCTTATCCTATTATATGTCTTTAAGTAGTAGGGTTGGCGTTGTTCATCTTATCCTATTATATGTCTTTAAGTAGTAGGGTTGGCGTTGTTCATCTTATCCTATTATATGTCTTTAAGTAGTAGGGTTGGTGTTGTTCATCTTATCCTATTATATGTCTTTAAGTAGTAGGATTGGGGTTTTTCATCTTATCCTATTATATGTCTTTAAGTAGTAGGGCTGGTGTTGTTCATCTTATCCTATTATATGTCTTTCAGTAGTAGGGTTGGCGTTGTTCATCTTATCCTATTATATGTCTTTAAGTAGTAGGGTTGGTGTTGTTCATCTTATCCTATTATATGTCTTTAAATAGTAGGGTTGGTGTTGTTCATCTTATCCTATTATATGTCTTTAAGTAGTAGGGTTGGTGTTGTTCATCTTATCCAATTATATGTCTTTAAGTAGTAGGGTTGGTGTTGTTCATCTTATCCTATTATATGTCTTTAAGTAGTAGGGTTGGCGTTGTTCATCTTATCCTATTATATGTCTTTAAGTAGTAGGGTTGGCGTTGTTCATCTTATCCTATTATATGTCTTTAAGTAGTAGGGTTGGCGTTGTTCATCTTATCCTATTATATGTCTTTAAGTAGTAGGGTTGGTGTTGTTCATCTTATCCTATTATATGTCTTTAAGTAGTAGGGTTGGTGTTGTTCATCTTATCCTATTATATGTCTTTAAGTAGTAGGGTTGGTGTTGTTCATCTTATCCTATTATATGTCTTTAAGTAGTAGGGTTGGCGTTGTTCATCTTATCCTATTATATGTCTTTAAGTAGTAGGGTTGGCGTTGTTCATCTTATCCTATTATATGTCTTTAAGTAGTAGGGTTGGTGTTGTTCATCTTATCCTATTATATGTCTTTAAGTAGTAGGGTTGGTGTTGTTCATCTTATCCTATTATATGTCTAAGTAGTAGGGTTGGTGTTGTTCATCTTATCCAATTATATGTCTTTAAGTAGTAGGGTTGGTGTTGTTCATTTTATCCTATTATATGTCTTTAAGTAGTAGGGTTGGCGTTGTTCATCTTATCCTATTATATGTCTTTAAGTAGTAGGGTTGGCGTTGTTCATCTTATCCTATTATATGTCTTTAAGTAGTAGGGTTGGCGTTGTTCATCTTATCCTATTATATGTCTTTAAGTAGTAGGGTTGGTGTTGTTCATCTTATCCTATTATATGTCTTTAAGTAGTAGGGTTGGTGTTGTTCATCTTATCCTATTATATGTCTTTAAGTAGTAGGGTTGGTGTTGTTCATCTTATCCTATTATATGTCTTTAAGTAGTAGGGTTGGCGTTGTTCATCTTATCCTATTATATGTCTTTAAGTAGTAGGGTTGGCGTTGTTCATCTTATCCTATTATATGTCTTTAAGTAGTAGGGTTGGCGTTGTTCATCTTATCCTATTATATGACTTTAAGTAGTAGGGTTGGTGTTGTTCATCTTATCCTATTATATGTCTTTAAGTAGTAGGGTTGGTGTTGTTCATCTTATCCTATTATATGTCTTTAAGTAGTAGGGTTGGTGTTGTTCATCTTATCCTATTATATGTCTTTAAGTAGTAGGGTTGGTGTTGTTCATCTTATCCTATTATATGTCTTTAAGTAGTAGGGTTGGCGTTGTTCATCTTATCCTATTATATGTCTTTAAGTAGTAGGGTTGGCGTTGTTCATCTTATCCTATTATATGTCTTTAAGTAGTAGGGTTGGCGTTGTTCATCTTATCCTATTATATGTCTTTAAGTAGTAGGGTTGGTGTTGTTCATCTTATCCTATTATATGTCTTTAAGTAGTAGGGTTGGTGTTGTTCATCTTATCCTATTATATGTCTTTAAGTAGTAGGATTGGGGTTGTTCATCTTATCCTATTATATGTCTTTAAGTAGTAGGGCTGGTGTTGTTCATCTTATCCTATTATATGTCTTTAAGTAGTAGGGTTGGCGTTGTTCATCTTATCCTATTATATGTCTTTAAGTAGTAGGGTTGGTGTTGTTCATCTTATCCTATTATATGTCTTTAAATAGTAGGGTTGGTGTTGTTCATCTTATCCTATTATATGTCTTTAAGTAGTAGGGTTGGTCTTGTTCATCTTATCCAATTATATGTCTTTAAGTAGTAGGGTTGGTGTTGTTCATCTTATCCTATTATATGTCTTTAAGTAGTAGGATTGGGGTTTTTCATCTTATCCTATTATATGTCTTTAAGTAGTAGGGCTGGTGTTGTTCATCTTATCCTATTATATGTCTTTCAGTAGTAGGGTTGGCGTTGTTCATCTTATCCTATTATATGTCTTTAAGTAGTAGGGTTGGTGTTGTTCATCTTATCCTATTATATGTCTTTAAATAGTAGGGTTGGTGTTGTTCATCTTATCCTATTATATGTCTTTAAGTAGTAGGGTTGGTGTTGTTCATCTTATCCAATTATATGTCTTTAAGTAGTAGGGTTGGTGTTGTTCATCTTATCCTATTATATGTCTTTAAGTAGTAGGGTTGGCGTTGTTCATCTTATCCTATTATATGTCTTTAAGTAGTAGGGTTGGCGTTGTTCATCTTATCCTATTATATGTCTTTAAGTAGTAGGGTTGGCGTTGTTCATCTTATCCTATTATATGTCTTTAAGTAGTAGGGTTGGTGTTGTTCATCTTATCCTATTATATGTCTTTAAGTAGTAGGGTTGGTGTTGTTCATCTTATCCTATTATATGTCTTTAAGTAGTAGGGTTGGTGTTGTTCATCTTATCCTATTATATGTCTTTAAGTAGTAGGGTTGGCGTTGTTCATCTTATCCTATTATATGTCTTTAAGTAGTAGGGTTGGCGTTGTTCATCTTATCCTATTATATGTCTTTAAGTAGTAGGGTTGGTGTTGTTCATCTTATCCTATTATATGTCTTTAAGTAGTAGGGTTGGTGTTGTTCATCTTATCCTATTATATGTCTTTAAGTAGTAGGGTTGGCGTTGTTCATCTTATCCTATTATATGTCTTTAAGTAGTAGGGTTGGTGTTGTTCATCTTATCCTATTATATGTCTTTAAGTAGTAGGGTTGGTGTTGTTCATCTTATCCTATTATATGTCTTTAAGTAGTAGGGTTGGTGTTGTTCATCTTATCCTATTATATGTCTTTAAGTAGTAGGGTTGGCGTTGTTCATCTTATCCTATTATATGTCTTTATGTAGTAGGGTTGGCGTTGTTCATCTTATCCTATTATATGTCTTTAAGTAGTAGGGTTGGCGTTGTTCATCTTATCCTATTATATGACTTTAAGTAGTAGGGGGTGTTGTTCATCTTATCCTATTATATGTCTTTAAGTAGTAGGGTTGGTGTTGTTCATCTTATCCTATTATATGTCTTTAAGTAGTAGGGTTGGTGTTGTTCATCTTATCCTATTATATGTCTTTAAGTAGTAGGGTTGGTGTTGTTCATCTTATCCTATTATATGTCTTTAAGTAGTAGGGTTGGCGTTGTTCATCTTATCCTATTATATGTCTTTAAGTAGTAGGGTTGGCGTTGTTCATCTTATCCTATTATATGTCTTTAAGTAGTAGGGTTGGCGTTGTTCATCTTATCCTATTATATGTCTTTAAGTAGTAGGGTTGGTGTTGTTCATCTTATCCTATTATATGTCTTTAAGTAGTAGGGTTGGTGTTGTTCATCTTATCCTATTATATGTCTTTAAGTAGTAGGATTGGTGTTGTTCATCTTATCCTATTATATGTCTTTAAGTAGTAGGGCTGGTGTTGTTCATCTTATCCTATTATATGTCTTTAAGTAGTAGGGTTGGCGTTGTTCATCTTATCCTATTATATGTCTTTAAGTAGTAGGGTTGGTGTTGTTCATCTTATCCTATTATATGTCTTTAAGTAGTAGGGTTGGTGTTGTTCATCTTATCCTATTATATGTCTTTAAGTAGTAGGGTTGGTCTTGTTCATCTTATCCAATTATATGTCTTTAAGTAGTAGGGTTGGTGTTGTTCATCTTATCCTATTATATGTCTTTAAGTAGTAGGGTTGGCGTTGTTCATCTTATCCTATTATATGTCTTTAAGTAGTAGGGTTGGCGTTGTTTAACTTATCCTATTATATGTCTTTAAGTAGTAGGGTTGGCGTTGTTCATCTTATCCTATTATATGTCTTTAAGTAGTAGGGTTGGTGTTGTTCATCTTATCCTATTATATGTCTTTAAGTAGTAGGGTTGGTGTTGTTCATCTTATCCTATTATATGTCTTTAAGTAGTAGGGTTGGTGTTGTTCATCTTATCCTATTATATGTCTTTAAGTAGTAGGGTTGGCGTTGTTCATCTCATCCTATTATATGTCTTTAAGTAGTAGGGTTGGCGTTGTTCATCTTATCCTATTATATGTCTTTAAGTAGTAGGGTTGGTGTTGTTCATCTTATCCTATTATATGTCTTTAAGTAGTAGGGTTGGTGTTGTTCATCTTATCCTATTATATGTCTTTAAGTAGTAGGGTTGGTGTTGTTCATCTTATCCTATTATATGTCTTTAAGTAGTAGGGTTGGTGTTGTTCATCTTATCCTATTATATGTCTTTAAGTAGTAGGGTTGGCGTTGTTCATTTTATCCTATTATATGTCTTTAAGTAGTAGGGTTGGCGTTGTTCATCTTATCCTATTATATGTCTTTAAGTAGTAGGGTTGGCGTTGTTCATCTTATCCTATTATATGTCTTTAAGTAGTAGGGTTGGTGTTGTTCATCTTATCCTATTATATGTCTTTAAGTAGTAGGGTTGGTGTTGTTCATCTTATCCTATTATATGTCTTTAAGTAGTAGGGTTGGTGTTGTTCATCTTATCCTATTATATGTCTTTAAGTAGTAGGGTTGGCGTTGTTCATCTTATCCTATTATATGTCTTTAAGTAGTAGGGTTGGCGTTGTTCATCTTATCCTATTATATGTCTTTAAGTAGTAGGGTTGGCGTTGTTCATCTTATCCTATCATATAACTTTAAGTAGTAGGGTTGGTGTTGTTCATCTTATCCTATTATATGTCTTTAAGTAGTAGGGTTGGTGTTGTTCATCTTATCCTATTATATGTCTTTAAGTAGTAGGGTTGGTGTTGTTCATCTTATCCTATTATATGTCTTTAAGTAGTAGGGTTGGTGTTGTTCATCTTATCCTATTATATGTCTTTAAATAGTAGGGTTGGTGTTGTTCATCTTATCCTATTATATGTCTTTAAGTAGTAGGGTTGGTGTTGTTCATCTTATCCAATTATAAGTCTTTAAGTAGTAGGGTTGGTGTTGTTCATCTTATCCTATTATATGTCTTTAAGTAGTAGGGTTGGCGTTGTTCATCTTATCCTATTATATGTCTTTAAGTAGTAGGGTTGGCGTTGTTCATCTTATCCTATTATATGACTTTAAGTAGTAGGGTTGGTGTTGTTCATCTTATCCTATTATATGTCTTTAAGTAGTAGGGTTGGTGTTGTTCATCTTATCCTATTATATGTCTTTATATAGTAGGGTTGGTGTTTTTCATCTTATCCTATTATATGTCTTTAAGTAGTAGGGTTGGTGTTGTTCATCTTATCCTATTATATGTCTTTAAGTAGTAGGGTTGGTGTTGTTCATCTTATCCTATTATATGTCTTTATGTAGTAGGGTTGGTGTTGTTCATCTTATCCTATTATATGTCTTTAAGTAGTAGGATTGGGGTTGTTCATCTTATCCTATTATATGTCTTTAAGTAGTAGAGCTGGTGTTGTTCATCTTATCCTATTATATGTCTTTAAGTAGTAGGGTTGGCGTTGTTCATCTTATCCTATTATATGGCTTTAAGTAGTAGGGTTGGTGTTGTTCATCTTATCCTATTATATGTCTTTAAGTAGTAGGGTTGGTGTTGTTCATCTTATCCTATTATATGTCTTTAAGTAGTAGGGTTGGTGTTGTTCATTTTATCCTATTATATGTCTTTAGGTAGTAGGGTTGGTGTTGTTCATCTTATCCTATTATATGTCTTTAATTAGTAGGGTTGGCGTTGTTCATCTTATCCTATTATATGTCTTTAAGTAGTAGGGTTGGCGTTGTTCATCTTATCCTATTATATGTCTTTAAGTAGTAGGGTTGGTGTTGTTCATCTTATCCTATTATATGTCTTTAAGTAGTAGGGTTGGTGTTGTTCATCTTATCCTATTATATGTCTTTAAGTAGTAGGGTTGGTGTTGTTCATCTTATCCTATTATATGTCTTTAAGTAGTAGGGTTGGTGTTGTTCATCTTATCCTATTATATGTCTTTAAGTAGTAGGGTTGGCGTTGTTCATCTTATCCTATTATATGTCTTTAAGTAGTAGGGTTGGCGTTGTTCATCTTATCCTATTATATGTCTTTAAGTAGTAGGGTTGGTGTTGTTCATCTTATCCTATTATATGTCTTTAAGTAGTAGGGTTGGTGTTGTTCATCTTATCCTATTATATGTCTAAGTAGTAGGGTTGGTGTTGTTCATCTTATCCTATTATATGTCTTTAAGTAGTAGGGTTGGTGTTGTTCATCTTATCCAATTATATGTCTTTAAGTAGTAGGGTTGGTGTTGTTCATCTTATCCTATTATATGTCTTTAAGAAGTAGGGTTGGCGTTGTTCATCTTATCCTATTATATGTCTTTAAGTAGTAGGGTTGGCGTTGTTCATCTTATCCTATTATATGTCTTTAAGTAGTAGGGTTGGCGTTGTTCATCTTATCCTATTATATGTCTTTAAGTAGTAGGGTTGGTGTTGGTCATCTTATCCTATTATATGTCTTTAAGTAGTAGGGTTGGTGTTGTTCATCTTATCCTATTATATGTCTTTAAGTAGTAGGGTTGGTGTTGTTCATCTTATCCTATTATATGTCTTTAAGTAGTAGGGTTGGCGTTGTTCATCTTATCCTATTATATGTCTTTAAGTAGTAGGGTTGGCGTTGTTCATCTTATCCTATTATATGTCTTTATGTAGTAGGGTTGGCGTTGTTCATCTTATCCTATTATATGACTTTAAGTAGTAGGGTTGGTGTTGTACATCTTATCCTATTATATGTCTTTAAGTAGTAGGGTTGGTGTTGTTCATCTTATCCTATTATATGTCTTTAAGTAGTAGGGTTGGTGTTGTTCATCTTATCCTATTATATGTCTTTAAGTAGTAGGGTTGGTGTTGTTCATCTTATCCTATTATATGTCTTTAAATAGTAGGGTTGGTGTTGTTCATCTTATCCTATTATATGTCTTTAAGTAGTAGGGTTGGTGTTGTTCATCTTATACTATTATATGTCTTTAAGTAGTAGGGTTGGTGTTGTTCATCTTATCCAATTATAAGTCTTTAAGTAGTAGGGTTGGTGTTGTTCATCTTATCCTATTATATGTCTTTAAGTAGTAGGGTTGGCGTTGTTCATCTTATCCTATTATATGTCTTTAAGTAGTAGGGTTGGCGTTGTTCATCTTATCCTATTATATGATTTTAAGTAGTAGGGTTGGTGTTGTTCATCTTATCCTATTATATGTCTTTAAGTAGTAGGGTTGGTGTTGTTCATCTTATCCTATTATATGTCTTTAAATAGTAGGGTTGGCGATTTTCATCTTATCCTATTATATGTCTTTAAGTAGTAGGGTTGGTGTTGTTCATCTTATCCTATTATATGTCTTTAAGTAGTAGGGTTGGTGTTGTTCATCTTATCCTATTATATGTCTTTAAGTAGTAGGGTTGGTGTTGTTCATCTTATCCTATTATATGTCTTTAAGTAGTAGGATTGGGGTTGTTCATCTTATCCTATTATATGTCTTTAAGTAGTAGGGCTGGTGTTGTTCATCTTATCCTATTATATGTCTTTAAGTAGTAGGGTTGGCGTTGTTCATCTTATCCTATTATATGGCTTTAAGTAGTAGGGTTGGCGTTGTTCATCTTATCCTATTATATGTCTTTAAGTAGTAGGGTTGGTGTTGTTCATCTTATCCTATTATATGTCTTTAAGTAGTAGGGTTGGTGTTGTTCATCTTATCCTATTATATGTCTTTAAGTAGTAGGGTTGGTGTTGTTCATTTTATCCTATTATATGTCTTTAGGTAGTAGGGTTGGTGTTGGTCATCTTATCCAATTATATGTCTTTAAGTAGTAGGATTAGTGTTGTTCATCTTATCCCATTATATGTCTTTAAGTAGTAGGGTTGGCGTTGTTCATCTTATCCTATTATATGTCTCTAAGTAGTAGGGTTGATGTTGTTCATCTTATCCTATTATATGTCTTTAAGTAGTAGGGTTGGTGTTGTTCATCTTATCCTATTATATGTCTTTAAGTAGTAGGGTTGGTGTTGTTCATCTTATCCTATTATATGTCTTTAAGTAGTAGGGTTGGTGTTGTTCATCTTATTCAATTATATGTCTTTAAGTAGTAGGGTTGGCGTTGTTCATCTTATCCTATTATATGTCTTTAAGTAGTAGGGTTGGCGTTGTTCATCTTATCCTATTATATGTCTTTAAGTAGTAGGGTTGGTGTTGTTCATCTTATCCTATTATATGTCTTTAAGTAGTAGGGTTGGTGTTGTTCATCTTATCCTATTATATGTCTTTAAGTAGTAGGGTTGGCGTTGTTCATCTTATCCTATTATATGTCTTTAAGTAGTAGGGTTGGCGTTGTTCATCTTATCCTATTATATGTCTTTAAGTAGTAGGGTTGGCGTTGTTCATCTTATCCTATTATATGTCTTTAAGTAGTAGGGTTGGTGTTGTTCATCTTATCCTATTATATGTCTTAAAGTAGTAGGGTTGGTGTTGTTCATCTTATCCTATTATATGTCTTTAAGTAGTAGAGTTGGTGTTGTTCATCTTATCCTATTATATGTCTTTAAGTAGTAGGGTTGGTGTTGTTCATCTTATCCTATTATATGTCTTTAAGTAGTAGGGTTGGTGTTGTTCATCTTATCCTATTATATGTCTTTAAGTAGTAGGGTTGGTGTTGTTCATCTTATCCTATTATATGTCTTTAAGTAGTAGGGTTGGTGCTGTTCATCTTATCCTATTATATGTCTTTAAGTAGTAGGGTTGGTGTTGTTCATCTTATCCTATTATATGTCTTTAAGTAGTAGGGTTGATGTTGTTCATCTTATCCAATTATATGTCTTTAAGTAGTAGGGTTGGTGTTGTTCATCTTATCCTATTATATGTCTTTAAGTAGTAGGGTTGGCGTTGTTCATCTTATCCTATTATATGTCTTTAAGTAGTAGGGTTGGCGTTGTTCATCTTATCCTATTATATGTCTTTAAGTAGTAGGGTTGGTGTTGTTCATCTTATCCTATTATATGTCTTTAAGTAGTAGGGTTGGTGTTGTTCATCTTATCCTATTATATGTCTTTAAGTAGTAGGGTTGGTGTTGTTCATCTTATCCTATTATATGTCTTTAAGTAGTAGGATTGGCGTTGTTCATCTTATCCTATTATATGTCTTTAAGAAGTAGGGTTGGCGTTGTTCGTCTTATCCTATTATATGTCTTTAAGTAGTAGGGTTGCTGTTGTTCATCTTATCCTATTATATGTCTTTAAGTAGTAGGGTTGGCGTTGTTCATCTTATCCTATTATATGTCTTTTAGTAGTAGGGTTGGCGTTGTTCGTCTTATCCTATTATATGTCTTTAAGTAGTAGGGTTGGCGTTGTTCATCTTATCCTATTATATGTCTTTAAGTAGTAGGGTTGGTGTTGTTCATCTTATCCTATTATATGTCTTTAAGTAGTAGGGTTGGCGTTGTTCATCTTATCCTATTATATGTTTTTAAGTAGTAGGGTTGGTGTCGTTCATCTTATCCTATTATATGTCTTTAAGTAGTAGGATTGGTGTTGTTCATCTTATCTTATTATATGTCTTTAAGTAGTAGGGTTGGCGTTGTTCATCGTATCCTATTATATGTCTTTAAGTAGTAGGATTAGTGTTGTTCATCTTATCCTATTATATGTCTTTAAGTAGTAGGGTTGGCGTTGTTCATCTTATCCTATTATATGTCTTTAAGTAGTAGGGTTGGCGTTGTTTATCTTATCCAATTATATGTCTTTAAGTAGTAGGGTTGGTGTTGTTCATCTTATCCTATTATATGTCTTTAAGTAGTAGGGTTGGTGTTGTTCATCTTATCCTATTATATGTCTTTAAGTAGTAGGGTTGGTGTTGTTCATCTTATCCTATTATATGTCTTTAAGTAGTAGGGTTGGTGTTGTTCATCTTATCCTATTATATGTCTTTAAGTAGTAGGGTTGGCGTTGTTCATCTTATCCAATTATATGTCTTTAAGTAGTAGGGTTGGCGTTGTTCATCTTATCCTATTATATGTCTTTAAGTAGTAGGGTTGGTGTTGTTCATCTTATCCTATTATATGTCTTTAAGTAGTAGGGTTGGTGTTGTTCATCTTATCCTATTATATGTCTTTAAGTAGTAGGGTTGGTGTTGTTCATCTTATCCTATTATATGTCTTTAAGTAGTAGGGTTGGTGTTGTTCATCTTATCCTATTATATGTCTTTAAGTAGTAGGGTTGGTGTTGTTCATCTTATCCTATTATATGTCTTTAAGTAGTAGGGTTGGCGTTGTTCATCTTATCCTATTATATGTCTTTAAGAAGTAGGGTTGGCGTTGTTCGTCTTATCCTATTATATGTCTTTAAGTAGTAGGGTTGGTGTTGTTCATCTTATCCTATTATATGTCTTTAAGTAGTAGGGTTGGTGTTGTTCATCTTATCCTATTATATGTCTTTAAGTAGTAGGGTTGGCGTTGTTCATCCTATCCTATTATATGTCTTTAAGTAGTAGGGTTGGTGTTGTTCATCTTATCCTATTATATGTCTTTAAGTAGTAGGGTTGGCGTTGTTTATCTTATCCTATTATATGTCTTTAAGTAGTAGGATTAGTGTTGTTTATCTTATCCTATTATATGTCTTTAAGTAGTAGGGTTAGCGTTGTTCATCTTATCCTATTATATGTCTTTAAGTAGTAGGGTTAGCGTTGTTTATCTTATCCTATTATATGTCTTTAAGTAGTAGGGTTGGCGTTGTTTATCTTATCCTATTATATGTCTTTAAGTAGTAGGGTTGGTGTTGTTTATCTTATCTTATTATATGTCTTTAAGTAGTAGGGTTGGTGTTGTTCATCTTATCCTATTATATGTCTTTAAGTAGTAGGGTTGGTGTTGTTTATCTTATCCTATTATATGTCTTTAAGTAGTAGGGTTGGCGTTGTTTATCTTATCCTATTATATGTCTTTAAGTAGTAGGGTTGGTGTTGTTCATCTTATCTTATTATATGTCTTTAAGTAGTAGGGTTGGTGTTGTTCATCTTATCCTATTATATGTCTTTAAGTAGTAGGGTTGGTGTTGTTCATCTTATCCTATTATATGTCTTTAAGTAGTAGGGTTGGTGTTGTTCATCTTATCCTATTATATGTCTTTAAGTAGT
Organism: Bathymodiolus brooksi; assembly: GCA_963680875.1. NCBI lineage: Eukaryota > Metazoa > Mollusca > Bivalvia > Mytilida > Modiolidae > Bathymodiolus > Bathymodiolus brooksi. The sequence goes on from OY804575.1 coordinate 29,096,709, forward strand.
AGGGTTGGTGTTGTTCATCTTATCCTATTATATGTCTTTAAGTAGTAGGGTTGGTGTTGTTCATCTTATCCTATTATATGTCTTTAAGTAGTAGGGTTGGTGTTGTTCATCTTATCCTATTATATGTCTTTAAGTAGTAGGGTTGGCGTTGTTCATCTTATCCTATTATATGTCTTTAAGTAGTAGGGTTGGTGTTGTTCATCTTATCCTATTATATGTCTTTAAATAGTAGGGTTGGTGTTGTTCATCTTATCCTATTATATGTCTTTAAGTAGTAGGGTTGGTCTTGTTCATCTTATCCAATTATATGTCTTTAAGTAGTAGGGTTGGTGTTGTTCATCTTATCCTATTATATGTCTTTAAGTAGTAGGGTTGGCGTTGTTCATCTTATCCTATTATATGTCTTTAAGTAGTAGGGTTGGCGTTGTTCATCTTATCCTATTATATGTCTTTAAGTAGTAGGGTTGGCGTTGTTCATCTTATCCTATTATATGTCTTTAAGTAGTAGGGTTGGTGTTGTTCATCTTATCCTATTATATGTCTTTAAGCAGTAGGGTTGGTGTTGTTCATCTTATCCTATTATATGTCTTTAAGTAGTAGGGTTGGTGTTGTTCATCTTATCCTATTATATGTCTTTAAGTAGTAGGGTTGGCGTTGTTCATCTCATCTTATTATATGTCTTTAAGTAGTAGGGTTGGCGTTGTTCATCTTATCCTATTATATGTCTTTAAGTAGTAGGGTTGGTGTTGTTCATCTTATCCTATTATATGTCTTTAAGTAGTAGGGTTGGTGTTGTTCATCTTATCCTATTATATGTCTAAGTAGTAGGGTTGGTGTTGTTCATCTTATCCTATTATATGTCTTTAAGTAGTAGGGTTGGTGTTGTTCATCTTATCCTATTATATGTCTTTAAGTAGTAGGGTTGGCGTTGTTCATTTTATCCTATTATATGTCTTTAAGTAGTAGGGTTGGCGTTGTTCATCTTATCCTATTATATGTCTTTAAGTAGTAGGGTTGGCGTTGTTCATCTTATCCTATTATATGTCTTTAAGTAGTAGGGTTGGTGTTGTTCATCTTATCCTATTATATGTCTTTAAGTAGTAGGGTTGGTGTTGTTCATCTTATCCTATTATATGTCTTTAAGTAGTAGGGTTGGTGTTGTTCATCTTATCCTATTATATGTCTTTAAGTAGTAGGGTTGGCGTTGTTCATCTTATCCTATTATATGTCTTTAAGTAGTAGGGTTGGCGTTGTTCATCTTATCCTATTATATGTCTTTAAGTAGTAGGGTTGGCGTTGTTCATCTTATCCTATCATATATCTTTAAGTAGTAGGGTTGGTGTTGTTCATCTTATCCTATTATATGTCTTTAAGTAGTAGGGTTGGTGTTGTTCATCTTATCCTATTATATGTCTTTAAGTAGTAGGGTTGGTGTTGTTCATCTTATCCTATTATATGTCTTTAAGTAGTAGGGTTGGTGTTGTTCATCTTATCCTATTATATGTCTTTAAATAGTAGGGTTGGTGTTGTTCATCTTATCCTATTATATGTCTTTAAGTAGTAGGGTTGGTGTTGTTCATCTTATCCAATTATAAGTCTTTAAGTAGTAGGGTTGGTGTTGTTCATCTTATCCTATTATATGTCTTTAAGTAGTAGGGTTGGCGTTGTTCATCTTATCCTATTATATGTCTTTAAGTAGTAGGGTTGGCGTTGTTCATCTTATCCTATTATATGACTTTAAGTAGTAGGGTTGGTGTTGTTCATCTTATCCTATTATATGTCTTTAAGTAGTAGGGTTGGTGTTGTTCATCTTATCTTATTATATGTCTTTATATAGTAGGGTTGGTGTTTTTCATCTTATCCTATTATATGTCTTTAAGTAGTAGGGTTGGTGTTGTTCATCTTATCCTATTATATGTCTTTAAGTAGTAGGGTTGGTGTTGTTCATCTTATCCTATTATATGTCTTTATGTAGTAGGGTTGGTGTTGTTCATCTTATCCTATTATATGTCTTTAAGTAGTAGGATTGGGGTTGTTCATCTTATCCTATTATATGTCTTTAAGTAGTAGAGCTGGTGTTGTTCATCTTATCCTATTATATGTCTTTAAGTAGTAGGGTTGGCGTTGTTCATCTTATCCTATTATATGGCTTTAAGTAGTAGGGTTGGTGTTGTTCATCTTATCCTATTATATGTCTTTAAGTAGTAGGGTTGGTGTTGTTCATCTTATCCTATTATATGTCTTTAAGTAGTAGGGTTGGTGTTGTTCATTTTATCCTATTATATGTCTTTAGGTAGTAGGGTTGGTGTTGTTCATCTTATCCTATTATATGTCTTTAATTAGTAGGGTTGGCGTTGTTCATCTTATCCTATTATATGTCTTTAAGTAGTAGGGTTGGCGTTGTTCATCTTATCCTATTATATGTCTTTAAGTAGTAGGGTTGGCGTTGTTCATCTTATCCTATTATATGTCTTTAAGTAGTAGGGTTGGTGTTGTTCATCTTATCCTATTATATGTCTTTAAGTAGTAGGGTTGGTGTTGTTCATCTTATCCTATTATATGTCTTTAAGTAGTAGGGTTGGTGTTGTTCATCTTATCCTATTATATGTCTTTAAGTAGTAGGGTTGGCGTTGTTCATCTTATCCTATTATATGTCTTTAAGTAGTAGGGTTGGCGTTGTTCATCTTATCCTATTATATGTCTTTAAGTAGTAGGGTTGGTGTTGTTCATCTTATCCTATTATATGTCTTTAAGTAGTAGGGTTGTTGTTGTTCATCTTATCCTATTATATGTCTAAGTAGTAGGGTTGGTGTTGTTCATCTTATCCTATTATATGTCTTTAAGTAGTAGGGTTGGTGTTGTTCATCTTATCCAATTATATGTCTTTAAGTAGTAGGGTTGGTGTTGTTCATCTTATCCTATTATATGTCTTTAAGAAGTAGGGTTGGCGTTGTTCATCTTATCCTATTATATGTCTTTAAGTAGTAGGGTTGGCGTTGTTCATCTTATCCTATTATATGTCTTTAAGTAGTAGGGTTGGCGTTGTTCATCTTATCCTATTATATGTCTTTAAGTAGTAGGGTTGGTGTTGTTCATCTTATCCTATTATATGTCTTTAAGTAGTAGGGTTGGTGTTGTTCATCTTATCCTATTATATGTCTTTAAGTAGTAGGGTTGGTGTTGTTCATCTTATCCTATTATATGTCTTTAAGTAGTAGGGTTGGCGTTGTTCATCTTATCCTATTATATGTCTTTAAGTAGTAGGGTTGGCGTTGTTCATCTTATCCTATTATATGTCTTTAAGTAGTAGGGTTGGCGTTGTTCATCTTTTCCTATTATATGACTTTAAGTAGTAGGGTTGGTGTTGTTCATCTTATCCTATTATATGTCTTTAAGTAGTAGGGTTGGTGTTGTTCATCTTATCCTATTATATGTCTTTAAGTAGTAGGGTTGGTGTTGTTCATCTTATCCTATTATATGTCTTTAAGTAGTAGGGTTGGTGTTGTTCATCTTATCCTATTATATGTCTTTAAATAGTAGGGTTGGTGTTGTTCATCTTATCCTATTATATGTCTTTAAGTAGTAGGGTTGGTGTTGTTCATCTTATCCTATTATATGTCTTTAAGTAGTAGGGTTGGTGTTGTTCATCTTATCCAATTATAAGTTTTTAAGTAGTAGGGTTGGTGTTGTTCATCTTATCCTATTATATGTCTTTAAGTAGTAGGGTTGGCGTTGTTCATCTTATCCTATTATATGTCTTTAAGTAGTAGGGTTGGCGTTGTTCATCTTATCCTATTATATGACTTTAAGTAGTAGGGTTGGTGTTGTTCATCTTATCCTATTATATGTCTTTAAGTAGTAGGGTTGGTGTTGTTCATCTTATCCTATTATATGTCTTTAAATAGTAGGGTTGGCGATTTTCATCTTATCCTATTATATGTCTTTAAGTAGTAGGGTTGGTGTTGTTCATCTTATCCTATTATATGTCTTTAAGTAGTAGGGTTGGTGTTGTTCATCTTATCCTATTATATGTCTTTAAGTAGTAGGGTTGGTGTTGTTCATCTTATCCTATTATATGTCTTTAAGTAGTAGGATTGGGGTTGTTCATCTTATCCTATTATATGTCTTTAAGTAGTAGGGCTGGTGTTGTTCATCTTATCCTATTATATGTCTTTAAGTAGTAGGGTTGGCGTTGTTCATCTTATCCTATTATATGGCTTTAAGTAGTAGGGTTGGCGTTGTTCATCTTATCCTATTATATGTCTTTAAGTAGTAGGGTTGGTGTTGTTCATCTTATCCTATTATATGTCTTTAAGTAGTAGGGTTGGCGTTGTTCATCTTATCCTATTATATGTCTCTAAGTAGTAGGGTTGATGTTGTTCATCTTATCCTATTATATGTCTTTAAGTAGTAGGGTTGGTGTTGTTCATCTTATCCTATTATATGTCTTTAAGTAGTAGGGTTGGTGTTGTTCATCTTATCCTATTATATGTCTTTAAGTAGTAGGGTTGGTGTTGTTCATCTTATCCAATTATATGTCTTTAAGTAGTAGGGTTGGCGTTGTTCATCTTATCCTATTATATGTCTTTAAGTAGTAGGGTTGGCGTTGTTCATCTTATCCTATTATATGTCTTTAAGTAGTAGGGTTGGTGTTGTTCATCTTATCCTATTATATGTCTTTAAGTAGTAGGGTTGGTGTTGTTCATCTTATCCTATTATATGTCTTTAAGTAGTAGGGTTGGCGTTGTTCATCTTATCCTATTATATGTCTTTAAGTAGTAGGGTTGGCGTTGTTCATCTTATCCTATTATATGTCTTTAAGTAGTAGGGTTGGCGTTGTTCATCTTATCCTATTATATGTCTTTAAGTAGTAGGGTTGGTGTTGTTCATCTTATCCTATTATATGTCTTTAAGTAGTAGGGTTGGTGTTGTTCATCTTATCCTATTATATGTCTTTAAGTAGTAGAGTTGGTGTTGTTCATCTTATCCTATTATATGTCTTTAAGTAGTAGGGTTGGTGTTGTTCATCTTATCCTATTATATGTCTTTAAGTAGTAGGGTTGGTGTTGTTCATCTTATCCTATTATATGTCTTTAAGTAGTAGGGTTGGTGTTGTTCATCTTATCCTATTATATGTCTTTAAGTAGTAGGGTTGGTGCTGTTCATCTTATCCTATTATATGTCTTTAAGTAGTAGGGTTGGTGTTGTTCATCTTATCCTATTATATGTCTTTAAGTAGTAGGGTTGATGTTGTTCATCTTATCCAATTATATGTCTTTAAGTAGTAGGGTTGGTGTTGTTCATCTTATCCTATTATATGTCTTTAAGTAGTAGGGTTGGCGTTGTTCATCTTATCCTATTATATGTCTTTAAGTAGTAGGGTTGGCGTTGTTCATCTTATCCTATTATATGTCTTTAAGTAGTAGGGTTGGTGTTGTTCATCTTATCCTATTATATGTCTTTAAGTAGTAGGGTTGGTGTTGTTCATCTTATCCTATTATATGTCTTTAAGTAGTAGGGTTGGTGTTGTTCATCTTATCCTATTATATGTCTTTAAGTAGTAGGATTGGCGTTGTTCATCTTATCCTATTATATGTCTTTAAGAAGTAGGGTTGGCGTTGTTCGTCTTATCCTATTATATGTCTTTAAGTAGTAGGGTTGCTGTTGTTCATCTTATCCTATTATATGTCTTTAAGTAGTAGGGTTGGCGTTGTTCATCTTATCCTATTATATGTCTTTAAGTAGTAGGGTTGGCGTTGTTCGTCTTATCCTATTATATGTCTTTAAGTAGTAGGGTTGGCGTTGTTCATCTTATCCTATTATATGTCTTTAAGTAGTAGGGTTGGTGTTGTTCATCTTATCCTATTATATGTCTTTAAGTAGTAGGGTTGGCGTTGTTCATCTTATCCTATTATATGTTTTTAAGTAGTAGGGTTGGTGTCGTTCATCTTATCCTATTATATGTCTTTAAGTAGTAGGATTGGTGTTGTTCATCTTATCTTATTATATGTCTTTAAGTAGTAGGGTTGGCGTTGATCATCGTATCCTATTATATGTCTTTAAGTAGTAGGATTAGTGTTGTTCATCTTATCCTATTATATGTCTTTAAGTAGTAGGGTTGGCGTTGTTCATCTTATCCTATTATATGTCTTTAAGTAGTAGGGTTGGCGTTGTTCATCTTATCCAATTATATGTCTTTAAGTAGTAGGGTTGGTGTTGTTCATCTTATCCTATTATATGTCTTTAAGTAGTAGGGTTGGTGTTGTTCATCTTATCCCATTATATGTCTTTAAGTAGTAGGGTTGGTGTTGTTCATCTTATCCTATTATATGTCTTTAAGTAGTAGGGTTGGTGTTGTTCATCTTATCCTATTATATGTCTTTAAGTAGTAGGGTTGGCGTTGTTCATCTTATCCTATTATATGTCTTTAAGTAGTAGGGTTGGCGTTGTTCATCTTATCCTATTATATGTCTTTAAGTAGTAGGGTTGGTGTTGTTCATCTTATCCTATTATATGTCTTTAAGTAGTAGGGTTGGTGTTGTTCATCTTATCCTATTATATGTCTTTAAGTAGTAGGGTTGGTGTTGTTCATCTTATCCTATTATATGTCTTTAAGTAGTAGGGTTGGCGTTGTTCATCTTATCCTATTATATGTCTTTAAGAAGTAGGGTTGGAGTTGTTCGTCTTATCCTATTATATGTCTTTAAGTAGTAGGGTTGGTGTTGTTCATCTTATCCTATTATATGTCTTTAAGTAGTAGGGTTGGTGTTGTTCATCTTATCCTATTATATGTCTTTAAGTAGTAGGGTTGGCGTTGTTCATCCTATCCTATTATATGTCTTTAAGTAGTAGGGTTGGCGTTGTTCATCTTATCCTATTATATGTCTTTAAGTAGTAGGGTTGGTGTTGTTCATCTTATCCTATTATATGTCTTTAAGTAGTAGGGTTGGTGTTGTTCATCTTATCCTATTATATGTCTTTAAGTAGTAGGGTTGGTGTTGTTCATCTTATCCTATTATATGTCTTTAAGTAGTAGGGTTGGTGTTGTTCATCTTATCCTATTATATGTCTTTAAGTAGTAGGGTTGGTGTTGTTCATCTTATCCTATTATATGTCTTTAAGTAGTAGGGTTGGTGTTGTTCATCTTATCCTATTATATGTCTTTAAGTAGTAGGGTTGGTGTTGTTCATCTTATCCTATTATATGTCTTTAAGTAGTAGGGTTGGTGTTGTTCATCTTATCCTATTATATGTCTTTAAGTAGTAGGGATGGTGTTGTTCATCTTATCCAATTATATGTCTTTAAGTAGTAGGGTTGGTGTTGTTCATCTTATCCTATTATATGTCTTTAAGTAGTAGGGTTGGCGTTGTTCATCTTATCCTATTATATGTCTTTAAGTAGTAGGGTTGGCGTTGTTCATCTTATCCTATTATATGTCTTTAAGTAGTAGGGTTGGTGTTGTTCATCTTATCCTATTATATGTCTTTAAGTAGTAGGGTTGGTGTTGTTCATCTTATCCTATTATATGTCTTTAAGTAGTAGGGTTGGTGTTGTTCATCTTATCCTATTATATGTCTTTAAGTAGTAGGGTTGGTGTTGTTCATCTTATCCTATTATATGTCTTTAAGTAGTAGGGTTGGTGTTGTTCATCTTATCCTATTATATGTCTTTAAGTAGTAGGGTTGGCGTTGTTCATCTTATCCTATTATATGTCTTTAAGAAGTAGGGTTGGCGTTGTTCGTCTTATCCTATTATATGTCTTTAAGTAGTAGGGTTGGTGTTGTTCATCTTATCCTATTATATGTCTTTAAGTAGTAGGGTTGGCGTTGTTCATCCTATCCTATTATATGTCTTTAAGTAGTAGGGTTGGCGTTGTTCGTCTTATCCTATTATATGTCTTTAAGTAGTAGGGTTGGCGTTGTTCATCTTATCCTATTATATGTCTTTAAGTAGTAGGGTTGGTGTTGTTCATCTTATCCTATTATATGTCTTTAAGTAGTAGGGTTGGCGTTGTTCATCTTATCCTAATATATGTCTTTAAGTAGTAGGGTTGGTGTCGTTCATCTTATCCTATTATATGTCTTTAAGTAGTAGGATTGGTGTTGTTCATCTTATCCTATTATATGTCTTTAAGTAGTAGGGTTGGCGTTGTTCATCGTATCCTATTATATGTCTTTAAGTAGTAGGGTTGGTGTTGTTCATCTTATCCAATTATATGTCTTTAAGTAGTAGGGTTGGTGTTGTTCATCTTATCCTATTATATGTCTTTAAGTAGTAGGGTTGGCGTTGTTCATCTTATCCTATTATATGTCTTTAAGTAGTAGGGTTGGCGTTGTTCATCTTATCCTATTATATGTCTTTAAGTAGTAGGGTTGGTGTTGTTCATCTTATCCTATTATATGTCTTTAAGTAGTAGGGTTGGTGTTGTTCATCTTATCCTATTATATGTCTTTAAGTAGTAGGGTTGCTGTTGTTCATCTTATCCTATTATATGTCTTTAAGTAGTAGGGTTGGTGTTGTTCATCTTATCCTATTATATGTCTTTAAGTAGTAGGGTTGGTGTTGTTCATCTTATCCTATTATATGTCTTTAAGTAGTAGGGTTGGTGTTGTTCATCTTATCCTATTATATGTCTTTAAGTAGTAGGATTGGCGTTGTTCATCTTATCCTATTATATGTCTTTAAGAAGTAGGGTTGGCGTTGTTCGTCTTATCCTATTATATGTCTTTGAGTAGTAGGGTTGGTGTTGTTCATCTTATCCTATTATATGTCTTTAAGTAGTAGGGTTGGCGTTGTTCATCTTATCCTATTATATGTCTTTAAGTAGTAGGGTTGGCGTTGTTCGTCTTATCCTATTATATGTCTTTAAGTAGTAGGGTTGGCGTTGTTGATCTTATCCTATTATATGTCTTTAAGTAGTAGGGTTGGTGTTGTTCATCTTATCCTATTATATGTCTTTAAGTAGTAGGGTTGGCGTTGTTCATCTTATCCTATTATATGTCTTTAAGTAGTAGGGTTGGTGTCGTTCATCTTATCCTATTATATGTCTTTAAGTAGTAGGATTGGTGTTGTTCATCTTATCTTATTATATGTCTTTAAGTAGTAGGGTTGGCGTTGTTCATCGTATCCTATTATATGTCTTTAAGTAGTAGGATTAGTGTTGTTCATCTTATCCTATTATATGTCTTTAAGTAGTAGGGTTGGCGTTGTTCATCTTATCCTATTATATGTCTTTAAGTAGTAGGGTTGGCGTTGTTCATCTTATCCAATTATATGTCTTTAAGTAGTAGGGTTGGTGTTGTTCATCTTATCCTATTATATGTCTTTAAGTAGTAGGGTTGGCGTTGTTCATCTTATCCTATTATATGTCTTTAAGTAGTAGGGTTGGCGTTGTTCATCTTATCCTATTATATGTCTTTAAGTAGTAGGGTTGGTGTTGTTCATCTTATCCTATTATATGTCTTTAAGTAGTAGGGTTGGTGTTGTTCATCTTATCCTATTATATGTCTTTAAGTAGTAGGGTTGGTGTTGTTCATCTTATCCTATTATATGTCTTTAAGTAGTAGGGTTGGCGTTGTTCATCTTATCCTATTATATGTCTTTCAGAAGTAGGGTTGGCTTTGTTCGTCTTATCCTATTATATGTCTTTAAGTAGTAGGGTTGGTGTTGTTCATCTTATCCTATTATATGTCTTTAAGTAGTAGGGTTGGTGTTGTTCATCTTATCCTATTATATGTCTTTAAGTAGTAGGGTTGGCGTTGTTCATCCTATCCTATTATATGTCTTTAAGTAGTAGGGTTGGCGTTGTTCATCTTATCCTATTATATGTCTTTAAGTAGTAGGGTTGGTGTTGTTCATCTTATCCTATTATATGTCTTTAAGTAGTAGGGTTGGTGTTGTTCATCTTATCCTATTATATGTCTTTAAGTAGTAGGGTTGGTGTTGTTCATCTTATCCTATTATATGTCTTTAAGTAGTAGGGTTGGTGTTATTCATCTTATCCTATTATATGTCTTTAAGTAGTAGGGTTGGTGTTGTTCATCTTATCCTATTATATGTCTTTAAGTAGTAGGGTTGGTGTTGTTCATCTTATCCTATTATATGTCTTTAAGTAGTAGGGTTGGTGTTGTTCATCTTATCCTATTATATGTCTTTAAGTAGTAGGGTTGGTGTTGTTCATCTTATCCTATTATATGTCTTTAAGTAGTAGGGTTGGTGTTGTTCATCTTATCCAATTATATTTCTTTAAGTAGTAGGGTTGGTGTTGTTCATCTTATCCTATTATATGTCTTTAAGTAGTAGGGTTGGCGTTGTTCATCTTATCCTATTATATGTCTTTAAGTAGTAGGGTTGGCGTTGTTCATCTTATCCTATTATATGTCTTTAAGTAGTAGGGTTGGTGTTGTTCATCTTATCCTATTATATGTCTTTAAGTAGTAGGGTTGGTGTTGTTCATCTTATCCTATTATATGTCTTTAAGTAGTAGGGTTGGTGTTGTTCATCTTATCCTATTATATGTCTTTAAGTAGTAGGGTTGGTGTTGTTCATCTTATCCTATCATATGTCTTTAAGTAGTAGGGTTGGCGTTGTTCATCTTATCCTATTATATGTCTTTAAGAAGTAGGGTTGGCGTTGTTCGTCTTATCCTATTATATGTCTTTAAGTAGTAGGGTTGGTGTTGTTCATCTTATCCTATTATATGTCTTTAAGTAGTAGGGTTGGCGTTGTTCATCCTATCCTATTATATGTCTTTAAGTAGTAGGGTTGGCGTTGTTCGTCTTATCCTATTATATGTCTTTAAGTAGTAGGGTTGGCGTTGTTCATCTTATCCTATTATATGTCTTTAAGTAGTAGGGTTGGTGTTGTTCATCTTATCCTATTATATGTCTTTAAGTAGTAGGGTTGGCGTTGTTCATCTTATCCTATTATATGTCTTTAAGTAGTAGGGTTGGTGTCGTTCATCTTATCCTATTATATGTCTTTAAGTAGTAGGATTGGTGTTGTTCATCTTATCCTATTATATGTCTTTAAGTAGTAGGGTTGGCGTTGTTCATCGTATCCTATTATATGTCTTTAAGTAGTAGGGTTGGTGTTGTTCATCTTATCCAATTATATGTCTTTAAGTAGTAGGGTTGGCGTTGTTCATCTTATCTTATTATATGTCTTTAAGTCGTAGGGTTGGTGTTGTTCATCTTATCCTATTATATGTCTTTAAGTAGTAGGGTTGGTGTTGTTCATCTTATCCTATTATATGTCTTTAAGTAGTAGGGTTGGTGTTGTTTATCTTATCCTATTATATGTCTTTAAGTAGTAGGGTTGGTGTTGTTCATCTTATCCTATTATATGTCTTTAAGTAGTAGGGTTGGTGTTGTTCATCTTATCCTATTATATGTCTTTAAGTAGTAGGGTTGGCGTTGTTCATCTTATCCTATTATATGTCTTTAAGTAGTAGAGTTGGCATTGTTCATCTTATCCTATTATATGTCTTTAAGAAGTAGGGTTGGTGTTGTTCATCTTATCCTATTATATGTCTTTAAGTAGTAAGGTTGGTGTTGTTCATCTTATCCTATTATATGTCTTTAAGTAGTAGTGTTGGCGTTGTTCATCTTATCCTATTATATGTCTTTAAGTAGTAGGGTTGGTGTTGTTCATCTTATCCTATTATATGTCTTTAAGTAGTAGGGTTGGTGTTGTTCATCTTATCCTATTATATGTCTTTAAGTAGTAGGGTTGGTGTTGTTCATCTTATCCTAGTATATATCTTTAAGTAGTAGGGTTGGCGTTGTTCATCTTATCCTATTATATGTCTTTAAGTAGTAGGGTTGGTGTTGTTCATCTTATCTTATTATATGTCTTTAAGGAGTAGGGTTGGCGTTGTTCATCTTATCCTATTATATGTCTTTAACTAGTAGGGTTGGCGTTGTTCGTCTTATCCTATTATATGTCTTTAAGTAGTAGGGTTGGTGTTGTTCATCTTATCCTATTATATGTCTTTAAGTAGTAGGGTTGGCGTTGTTCATCTTATCCTATTATATGTCTTTAAGTAGTAGGGTTGGCGTTGTTCGTCTTATCCTATTATATGTCTTTAAGTAGTAGGGTTGGCGTTGTTCATCTTATCCTATTATATGTCTTTAAGTAGTAGGGTTGGTGTTGTTCATCTTATCCTATTATATGTCATTAAGTAGTAGGTTGCTGTTGTTCATCTTATCCTATTATATGTCTTTAAGTAGTAGGGTTGGTGTTGTTCATCTTATCCTATTATATGTCTTTAAGTAGTAGGGTTGGTGTTGTTCATCTTATCTTATTATATGTCTTTAAGTAGTAGGGTTGGCGTTGTTCATCTTATCCTATTATATGTCTTTAAGTAGTAGGGTTGGTGTTGTTCATCTTATCTTATTATATGTCTTTAAGTAGTAGGGTTGGCGTTGTTCATCTTATCCTATTATATGTCTTTAAGTAGTATGGTTGGCGTTGTTCATCTTATCCTATTATATGTCTTTAAGTAGTAGGGTTGGTGTTGTTCATCTTATCCTATTATATGTCTTTAAGTAGTAGGGTTGGCGTTGTTCATCTTATTCTATTATATGTCTTTAAGTAGTAGGGTTTTTGTTGTTCATCTTATCCTATTATATGTCTTTGAGTAGTAGGGTTGGCGTTGTTCATCTTATCCTATTATATGTCTTTAAGTAGTAGGGTTGGTGTTGTTCATCTTATCCTATTATATGTCTTTAAGTAGTAGGGTTGGTGTTGTTCATCTTATCCTATTATATGTCTTTAAGTAGTAGGGTTGGTGTTTATCATCTTATCCTATTATATGTCTTTAAGTAGTAGGGTTGATGTTGTTCATCTTATCCTATTATATGTCTTTAAGTAGTAGGGTTGGTGTTGTTCATCTTATCCTATTATATGTCTTTAAGTAGTAGGGTTGGTGTTGTTCATCTTATCCTATTATATGTCTTTAAGTAGTAGGGTTGGTGTTGTTCATCTTATCTTATTATATGTCTTTAAGTAGTAGGGTTGGCGTTGTTCATCTTATCCTATTATATGTCTTTAAGTAGTAGGGTTGGCGTTGTTCATCTTATCCTATTATATGTCTTTAAGTAGTAGGGTTGGTGTTGTTCATCTTATCCTAGTATATGTCTTTAAGTAGTAGGGTTGGTGTTGTTCATCTTATCCTATTATATGTCTTTAAGTAGTAGGGTTGGCGTTGTTCATCTTATCCTATTATATGTCTTTAAGTAGTAGGGTTGGTGTTGTTCATCTTATCCTATTATATGTCTTTAAGTAGTAGGGTTGGCGTTGTTCATCTTATCTTATTATATGTCTTTAAGTAGTAGGGTTGGCGTTGTTCATCTTATCCTATTATATGTCTTTAAGTAGTAGGGTTGGTGTTGTTCATCTTATCCTATTATATATCTTTGAGTAGTAGGGTTGGCGTTGTTCATCTTATCCTATTATATGTCTTTAAGTAGTAGGGTTGGTGTTGTTCATCTTATCCTATTATATGTCTTTAAGTAGTAGGGTTGGTGTTGTTCATCTTATCCTATTATATGTCTTTAAGTAGTAGGGTTGGTGTTGTTCATCTTATCCTATTATATGTCTTTAAGTAGTAGGGTTGGTGTTGTTCATCTTATCCTATTATATGTCTTTAAGTAGTAGGGTTGGTGTTGTTCATCTTATCCTATTATATGTCTTTAAGTAGTAAGGTTGGTGTTGTTCATCTTATCCTATTATATGTCTTTAAGTAGTAGGGTTGGTGTTGTTCATCTTATCCTATTATATGTCTTTACGTAGTAGGGTTGGTGTTGTTCATCTTATCCTATTATATGTCTTTAAGTAGTAGGGTTGGTGTTGTTCATCTTATCCTATTATATGTCTTTAAGTAGTAGGGTTGGTGTTGTTCATCTTATCCTATTATATGTCTTTAAGTAGTAGGGTTGGTGTTGTTCATCTTATCCTATTATATGTCTTTAAGTAGTAGGGTTGGCGTTGTTCATCCTATCCTATTATATGTCTTTAAGTAGTAGGGTTGGCGTTGTTCATCTTATCCTATTATATGTCTTTAAGTAGTAGGGTTGGTGTTGTTCATCTTATCCTATTATATGTCTTTAAGTAGTAGGGTTGGTGTTGTTCATCTTATCCT